>JAVFBW010175507.1:0-10927 GCA_034783835.1 Mopalia ciliata
TGTAATATCCAGGTATATGCATTATGGGGACACGATAAGCTGTAATATACATGCATATGCGTTATGGGGACACGATAAGTAGTAATATTCATGTCTATGCGTTATGGGGACACGATAAGTAGTAATATTCATGTCTATGCGTTATGGGGACACGATAAGCTGTACTATTCATATCTATGCGTTATGGGGACATGATAAACTGTAATAGTCATGTCTATGCGTTATGGGGACACGATAAGCTGTAATATTCATATCTATGCGTTATGGGGACACAATAAGCTGTAATAGTCATGTCTATGCGTTATGGAGGCACGATAAGCTGTAATATTCATATCTAGAAGTTATGGGGACACGATAAACTGTAATAGTCATGTCTATGCGTTATGGGGACACAATAAGCTGTAATAGTCATGTCTATGCGTTATGGAGGCAGGATAAGCTGTAATATTCATATCTAGACCTTATGGGGACACGATAAGTTGTAATATTCATGTATATGTGATGGGGGCACGGTAAGTTGTAATATTCAGGTATATGTGTGATGGGGACAAGATAATGTGTAATATTCATATCTAGACGTTATGGGGACACGATAAGTTGTAATATTCATGTTTATGCGTTATGGGGGCACGGTAAGTTGTAATATTCAGGTATATGTGTGATGGGGACACGATAAGCTGTAATATTCATGTCTATGCGTTATGGGGACACGATACGCTGTAGCAAGGTCCTTCAAAGGCACATTCCATCGGCATGGATTACAATTCACGACAGTCAGAAAAACGATAAGGCTGTTTTGCCGATATCCATACAGTGTTCACAGCTGCATGCATTGCGATTGCATTAATACTGGGGATGTCGCTTTCCCCTTCTAAGACATTTGATGAAAATTCATTTGACAAAATAACATCTTTGGGTTATTTTCACAATATCCATTCCTGTATTTGTCACGGACACAATGTCTTGATAATAGGTTAACATATTTACAGCTTCCACTTTGAGCATTATTAATGTTTTCTCATATCCTATTGCAAGTAATGGACATTTATATGGCATTTATATCGCATTGTTTTATGCGAACAATTTAAGGTCACAGCTATTTCATGTCTTTCTTTTTACATGCTCGAAGAGAATATTTAAACTCTCGTGTGCTGTATGTTGTCATTTAATGGTCCAAGACGAGGACTACCATGCTCTTACTCCGACTGTATTTCACTGTGTAGAGAATTACTTATAGTATATAGAGGATGTTGCAGAGGGAAGTTTGCATATAGTATCCAGCGAGTGGTTAAAAGAAATTATTTTTATTATTCACAGGAGCAGTATTTATGGAATGTAAATTTACCTGTATAATATTTTAGTTACTATTTATATCAACTATAAACTCATAACCATGACACATTTCCTGATGAGCTAATAAAGTTGCATTATTGGCTGTATTCTCATTTATTCCAGGTAACACATCACGTAACGGTAAAGATAATATGTGTGTTGACTGCCTGTACCTGGCATAAGACCGATAGTTCTTAGTAAAAATGGAGTGTAGTCTTGTTTTATTTTTTCTGGTCCTGTGAATTTGTTTTTTGTGGAGTATTTGGCATAGATGTGAAGTTATTGATTGGAGGTTTCTGGTCAGGGTAAAATTATAGCCTAATTGGGTCACATTTGGTGTATTTATACCATTTGATGGAGAGGTGATTGGGCTGTTGTTTACATTCCGAGCCGGCTTGACAACACGTCTTACCGTCCAGGCCCTTAAACTCAAATTTTTCTACGGTCATGAAATTTCAAGACTTGAACTCAAAACTCCAAAAGGACCGATTGAAGTATGTGCCAGGGGTTTTCGCTCAACGAAACTTTGGGAGGGAGCTGTCGGGCCAAACGTTAACATCACGGCTTATGGCAAATTAATGGTGGTCTGTGGTCACCTGGCGAGAAAGTGCGACCTTACTCCATCAGCTGTGATCATACATGGCAATGTCAAACAGGGGCCGTTTTCTTCGTTCGATATTCATACGCCTTAACGTATATTGTGTTCAGACAACGAAAGTTAAGCTGACTGACTGTGATATCCTAGTGCTTAAAGTGACTTAAATAAGACTAGATATTCTGGAGATTGTTCCGTATATTGACTTGATGACTACATAGTTAGAACATGAAGTAATAGACCTCTTTAGGGTAGCTTATATCATAAAACATTACAATCAATGAGGTAATATACAATGTCGTAAACACTACGATGATATGAAGAACATTACACATGGTGCTGCTGTACAGAAGCTATTTATTCCACACTAGGACGGACAAATCGTGTAGCTTACCGCCATGACTCACACGTGTAGTTCTTTTCTAATGCTCCAATACAAAGTAGTGCGACTATTCACCTAATATAAAAAAGTCCGCCACGGCGGTTACCACAAAAATAATTTGTATCTTCGCAGATTTTTGTAACGCAAGCTCGGTAAAGTAGAATGAGACTCTGTTCTTGGTTATTTAAAAACAAAATTAATCGAAACTGATTCTCATTCAACTTTGGAGACCTCACATTCGTTCTGAATACCTGTCTTTGTTGTTGTTCAGGCTAGACGCTTGTATATGTTATGGAAGTCTACCTTCCAGGTAGCTCAAAGCAATGTGTATATTAAAGTAAGCACCAGTAAATGGCCCAGTCACCTGGAGGATATGGCCTAACACCATCATTATTTTCTTCCGTTTTGTCTACTTAAGTTCTTATTCAAAATGGTGTGCTGCTGCTAACATGTTTTATTTGTTCTGGTCCTGAAAATTTGGTTTTGGTGGAGTATTTGGTTTTGATGTGAAGTAATTGAGTGTAGGTTCAGTGTAATATTATAGCCTAAATATGTCACATTAGGTGTATTTATCACCATTTGATAGAGGGGTGATTGGCTGTTGTTTTCTTCGACAGCACCTATGACACTCCAGGGCTTCTAACTCAAAATTTCTACGGTCATCCCTTGTCAAGATTTTAAAATGGAACTCCAAACGGACCGATTAAGGAATGTGCCTGGAGTTTTAGCCCAAACGAAAGCTTGCGAGGGAGCTGTGAGGTCAATCGTTAACATTACGGCTAATGGCAAATTAATATTGGTGTTGCGCCATATGTACAATATATAGGTCAAAAGAGGCTATTTTCCAGTAGTGGAGCTGATTACTGCATACCCCTGGGGACACTGTTTCAATATCTGCTGAACTTATCTGACAGACTCTTCGGAGGCTACATTCCATTGATATCTGACTATAAAGTGGTGACAGAAAGATAATGAAGACTGACACAATTGTCAGGAAGCCGATTTTGTCTGCTGCTTCGTGCGGTTTTCTCCCACAAGGCACTCTCAACAAACTAAGTTAGAAAAGACTTATATTCAGGTACCTTTAGGAAACAGTATAGGCCATCATTTGTTTTACAACTGTGATATCAATGGCCTATGTATGCTATTTGAGAACATGCGTTTTATCCCCATGTGTTGGTCAAACAATCCTCTATTTAACCTTTCTTTTGACAAAACATCTTATCCTCTTACGGATTGAGAATGAATTAGATTTACCAAAACATATCTGATCCTCATTAATAATGAATATTTATTGGTTAAATAAAATAGCTGATTATTCAATATTTGCTATTATACCAAACCATTTGCATTTTAATTGTCCTGTTGAGAATGTATTGGTTATACCAAAACCTCTGATCCTCTCTAACATTGAATATATATTGGTTTTACTAAAAAATCTGATCCTCTTTAATATTGAATATGTACTGGTTTTACCAAAAACATCTGATCCTCTCTTACATTTGAATATGTACTGGTTTTACCAAAAACATCTGATCCTCTCTTACATTGAATATGTACTGGTTTTACCAAAGGATCTGATCCTCTCTAACATTGAATATGTAATGACTTTACTAAAACATCTGATCCTCTCTGACATTGAATATGTACTGGTTTTGCTTAAACAACTGATCCTCTCTGACATTGAATATGTACTGGTTTTACTAAAACATCTGATCCTCTTCAATACTGATTATCCAGGCATTTATGAAAACGTCTGATCCTTTTAAATATAGAACACTTATTGTATTGACCTAACAGCTGATCCGATCCAATGCTAGTTTCATCTGCCAATGCATTGTGTCATTCCGATTGTCTCGTGGACAATTTATCCCGATTGTCTGGTGGACAATGCTTTGGTGTTATTATAAATCTGATCCTCTTTAATAAAATAAGTTGTGACATTCCGTTTGTCTTCCTTACAATTTATTCCGGTTGTATTGTTACAAATTGATAGGTTTTATCAAAAGATCTGGTAATATTTAGTACTGTCTATTTATTGGCTTCGCTACAACCTCTGGTCTTCTTTAATATTGGAACTATTTACTTTTTGACATTCTACTTCTCCTTTTGGCGATTTATTGGTTTGATACCCAAACAGCATACAGATTGTTATACTGCAAATTATTTGTCCTAACATTTTTTGTTAGTTCAATAAAAATATTTAAGATTGAGTTCTCTTATTAATCATTCCGACCATCTTAAAAACTAGTACACAAGTAGTGCAACTCTGGAGAAAGAAAGACTCATTTTAAGTGAATGTTTCGGCTTTATTTTGCCATCGTCATGAGTCACTGACGATGGCAAAATAAAGACAAAATATTAAGTCAAAATGAGTTTTTCATTCTTCGGCGTTTCACTACTTGTGTACTGTGTACACAATTTAATAATTGATTAAATGAATAGCTGTCGCCTAAAATCATTTGTAGCCTCTGATGGAAGATTTTTGAGGTATGAGAAAAAATATTGTAGATGTAAAATGTCGAGTAGCTCTCTGAGGCCGTGGCGGCTCCCAGAGGTAGTTCTGTGCGGCGACCAGAGGAGGGCGCCATATCCCCTTGGGCGCCCCCCAACCAAGGCTGCCTCAGAAAGCTCGGGTCTTACAATATTTTCGCCAACGTTTTTTTCGCCTGTATTACATAGCAACCACGAATATACTATGGGTCTCCAAGAAGAGCTTTACTTTGCGATGCTGGATGTGGGCTACAACGCCCGTCGACATAAAATCCCCGGTCCTCTGGCCCAGACTATGATCGATACGGCACAGAAAACTCTCGACCTGTGGAGGCGCGATGAGAGTTCAGCTTTCCGATTTGCTGCTCTTGTGTTGGCGGGTCCGACCGACCTACAGTCTGCAACTGCGCGGCTCCCTGACTCCGTCGCCGAATCATGTTGGAGACTGACGCGCCTTCTTAAATATATGGCAACCTTCGATGGACAGCAAGCAAGCAGCGAAGTTGTCGAAGACATACTACAGCCCAAAGGGCTACTGGAAGGGGATCGCGGCTATAAAAAAACCTAGCCGCCGCTGCGAAGGTCCCAGAAGTGGCTGTGAGAGCCTGGCTCAAGAAGCAAGCCATCTGGCAGATCTACTTGCCTGCACCGCGGCAAATCCCAAAGCCGAAGTTCGACGCGGCCGCGCCAGTAAACAAAAAGGCAAGTTATCTCCCCTGATTCAAATAAACAGAGATACAGTTATATCAATTTTGACCTTGTCACACCCACGCCCACATTTGTATGTTTCGTCCTCGAAATACAGTTTGGAAACTGATATAAAAAGTTCAAAGAGTCTTAATGGATCTGGGCAATCTATGAAGATTCCGATGCATACCAGCAGTAGTCCTTGTAGAGCGACCTACTGATTGAAGATCAGTTAGTGAGTCACACTGTGGCTATCACTATAGTCAAGTGGTACTGTTAAAGACAGATACTCCTACCGAATACAAAGCTCTTCTCCATCAGAGGAATCAGAGTCAGAATAATGTGACACACTAGGCTTTGCTGGGGGTTGTAATTGTGCATTTCTTAAAGTGTTCCTCTTCTTGTGATGAGCTGGCTGTTTCATAGGTTGAGTACAAACTCGCAAAGCCTCACCGTTTACAACAGTAGTCTGAAGGTTCAACTTCATAAACATCATTGTCACCTAACCTGCGAATTACTTTGAACACCCTTTCTTTCCACACATCCTGAATCTTGTTTCTACCTTTAACACCGTTTCTAACATAAACTCTAGTAACTATTTCTAAAGGTGCTTCTCTAGGTTTTCGATCAAAAACTTTCTTCCTAACAGATGCTGCTTGATCAAACCTTTTGTTGGCCAAATCATAAGCATGTTGTAGTCGTTTCTGATGGTGGGGCACCCAGTCACCTGCAAAGTCTTCACAAAAGCCGGTCTCCACGTCAAAACACAGATCCACTGGTAATTTGGCATCTCTCCCAAACATTAGGAAAAATGGTGAAAGTCCTGTAACTGAGTGTGGTGTCACATTGTATGCATGGACCACCTCATTCAAATGTTCATGCCATCTCCTTTTCTTGTCATTTGGTAGTGTACGTAGGAGATCGTGCAATGTCCTGTTGAATCTTTCTGTTTGTCCGTTTCCCTGCGGGTGATAGGGTGTGGTACGAGACTTGGTGATGTTGTAAAATTTACAGAGTCCAGCAATTACTGCAGATTCAAAATTCCTGCCCTGATCACTGTGTATTCTCTGTGGCGGGCCATATCTCAAAAACCAGTCATTTACTAAAACTTTTGCAACTGTCTCGGCTGTTTGATTACGGGTGGCTGTGGCAACAGTGAATTTTGTAAATACGTCGGTCATGATAAGAACATCCTCAAGACCATTTGAAGACGGCTCCAACATGGTGAAGTCGATGGCGAGGATTTCAAGGGGTCTAGTTGCTTTGATATGTCCCATCGGAGTGTGGATAGGTACATATGGTGCTTTGGCAAGTGTGCAGCGGCTGCAATTCTGAATCCAGTCATTGATGAATTTGTGTGTACCTGGCCAAAAGAATCTGGCCTTCAGTAGTTTCTCCACTCGTTCTGTTCCTTGATGACCAAGGTCATCATGTAGACTGGTCAGTATCTTAGATCTTAAACACTCTGGTACCACAAGCTGACATATTTGACCTTGGCTGGGATCCAAAATGAGCCGATAAACTATGCCCTCTTGGATGTTGTACTTCCCCCAATGTTTCAACAAAGAAAGTGTGTCCTTTGACATAAATGATCTCTCCTCTTTAGAAGGTTTACGTTGTAACTCCAAATATCTCAGTAGGGTTCTGATGCATTTATCCTTGCTTTGCAGTTCTGCTAAATGTGATTTATCAAGAACAGGAAAAGTGCTGATGGAAAAGGAGTCAAAATAAATCAGACTTACATCTGCTGGTACATCAGAGGACATGTCATTTAAAACACCGTTTTTAACTTCTTGTGGTACTTCTGTACATTCGGATACCACTGCTAATTCTTTTGCCACTTGCTCCATAGGCAGTCTTGAAAGAGCATCAGCATTCTTGTTGTGACGTCCAGGCCGGTATCGAATCTCGAAGTCAAAGGATGCTAGAGCAGAAGCCCACCTTTGTTCAACAGCTGGGAGCTTAGACTTTGTCTGTAAGTAGGTCAAGGGATTATTATCTGTGAAAACAGTAAACTTTGAGCCTATTAAATAGTCCCTAAATTTATCTGTGACTGCCCATTTGAGTGCCAATAACTCTAATTTCTTACTGCTGTATTGTTCCATATTTCTTTCCGTTCCTCTTAATCCACGGCTAGCATATGCTATTACTACCTGTTTTCCATTTTGTTTCTGTGATAAGACTGCACCAAGTCCTGATGTGGATGCATCGGTCTCTAATATGAATGGAAGGGAGTAATCAGCAAAGCCCAGTACTGGAGCTTGGGTGAGTGCTGCTTTCAATGTATCAAAAGCACGTTCACAGTCAGAGTTCCACTTACTACCTAACTTGATTCTTTTTACATAGTTCTTGTAACTTTTGGATGGATGTTCCCTGAGACAATCTGATACTACACAGTGAAGGGGTGCAGCAATGCTTGCAAAGCCTTCAACGAACCTTCTGTAGTAACTACAAAATCCTAAAAAAGATCGCAGTTCTGTCAATGTGTTTGGAACTGGCCAAGAAGAAACAGCTTTTGTTTTCTCTGGATCAGTGCTAATACCTTCTGCAGAAATACGATGGCCAAGGTATGCAACTTCTGTTTTGAAAAAATGACATTTCTTTGGTTCCAGTTTGAGGCCGAACTGTTTCAATTTCTTAAAAAGTATTTCCAGACGATCCAAATGTTCAGGAATAGATTTTGAGTAAGTTATCACATCGTCAAGATACACAAGAATTGACTCAAACAGTTCTTCACGCAAAGCATAGTTCATTAATCTTTGGTAGGTTGCTGGTGAATTGCTCAAACCAAATGGCATGCGGTTAAATTCATACAGACCAAATGGGGTCGTGAAAGCTGTCTTTCTCTTATCCTCCTCTTCAACTTCCACTTGATGATAGGCTGATTTCATATCCATTGTTGAGAAAAATCTTGCACCAGAGAGGGCATCCATGGTTTCCTCGATTCTTGGAAGAGGATAAGCGTCTTTCCTGGTACGTGCATTCAGTTGCCGATAGTCAATACAAATTCTTAACGCTCCACATTTTTTGCGTACAAGAACGATGGGGCTCGAATACTCACTTGTGCTAGGACGAATAATCCCTTTTCTCAACATTGACTGGATATGCTCTTTTACCTCCTCAATTTGTGTCGGTGGAATTCGCCTATAAGGAAGTTTAACAGGTGTAAAATCAACAAGAGGAATTGTATGCTTAATAATGTCTGTATGACCTAAATCAAGTTCACCTTGAGCAAAGATTGAAGAATAACGAGAGAATAAATCCTGAGCTTGGTTAAGTTCAACTTGTGTTCCTGGAAAATCACTCAAGTCAAGCCCTTGTGGAAGGTCATCTTTAATTGTTTCACTTTTTGAGAGATTACCTGAAACAATGGTTGAATTTATTACACAATCTGTATCAACTATTATTTCTTTACTAGTAACTGTTATACTAGCAGAGTTATCTTGTATTTCAACAGTTTTGATTGTTCCAATCCTTGTCCTTGGTTTTAATTTCACTGGTATTTTTGTAGAGTTAAACACTTTCACTGAAAACTGATTCTTTGAAGAATCTACAAGTGTAGGTAGCACTGCTAAATTACCAGCTAAAGGTGTTAACAAAGGCTCTACCAAAGCCGACGGTCCACACTTCATACCAACACAGAATATGTCCATTTTGCTATCAGGAGGAATTACAACTTCAATGGTTCCTGCAACTCGCACAAAACCATTTGTAGGCAAATTAGAGTCTGTTTCAAAAACATTGTTAAATTCTGGAATGTGTCTTAAAACATTTGTTCCTAATAATCCAGGCAATGTTTTTTGTCGATTATCCATGGCAAAGTCCTTAACGACTAAAACTCCACGGCCTTTAATAACATGACCTTTGACCTCTATATCCATCTCAATATATCCTAGGTAGGGTATTACTGTGTTGTTGGCTGCTCGAACAGTTAACCAGTTGTGATCTTGAATAGGTGCTCCCATATTTTTCCTCAAATGATTATTGAAAAAAGTCTCTGTTACTGTAGAAATCATTGACCCACTGTCAATCAAACAATTCACATGAACACCATTGAATTTAGCTTGTACCTTTGGTACATTTCCTACAGTCTTTTGGAGCCAATCATCTTTATCTTTATGATCACTAACACACTGACTTTGCCCCACCACTTCGCTCCCAAGAGCGGGGCTCATTAGTTTAACTGTATGTCCGTAGTAGGTGAACTTTCGTCAGCTAATTTTCGTTTTTCAATCCAACGCTTGTATGACCTACATTCCGACTTGTAGTGACCCAATTTCTCGCAGAAAAAACATTTTATCAAAGACTTATCCTGCTGGTTTGTTTTGAATGAAATTTGGGTTGACTGTTTTTGTTTCTTTAATTCCTCTGAAAATTCATCCTGTTTCCTGCAAACATCTTTTAATATTTTTTCCTGTCTTTCTAACATTTCTAGCATGTTCTTTGGGTTTCGATCATCTTTTATCTGAGAACAAATGTCCACCTCTTCATCCGAATAATCTGGTTTTGATTCAGTACAAAATTCCATTGTATTCCTTACTTCTTTCTTTTTAGTCAGTTGCTTTGTGTTACCTATCTCTGAATCATACTGAAACGCTACTTCACGCAGGTCATGGAAACTAATTCTTGGATGATCGTTTAACATTTTTCTTAATTCCCACCTTAAGCCTTTATCAGAAACTTTGTCTCGAAATTGTTCTGTAAGCATTGCATTTCTGTCTGTAACTCGACTTGGATCAACCCTATGTAGCCTGTCTATTATTTGAACCAAAGAATGTGAAAAAGATTGTAAAGATTCATGTTCAAGCTGGCCTCTATCAAGAAATGCTCGAAGGAGTTGTGATGCAGAGCTTCGCTCACCAAAAATATGTCGAAGTCCTATGAAAATTTCATCCACTGAATCACTTGGGCAACATTTCATTTCTAGCCTAGCTGCACCGCCTAATTTCGATTTCAAAAAATCTGTTGCATCCCGACCACTCAAATTTTGTCCTCTGATTGTTGATTTTGCATCTTCGATCCACTCTTCGACATCTGTTTCCCCAACAAAATGTCTTAATTTTTGTTCTCTTGGGAGGACAACTACAGTAGGCGGAGGCTGTTTAGCAGCTTCAGATTGGAGACGTCCAATTAAATCTCTATCCTGGCTGCGGGCTAACTCCAGTTCTGCGAGTTTGGCTCGAAGGCTGTCTAACTCCATCTCTGCCATGTTCAATACCTGCAGTATCTGCTGATGATTTAACTCAGGAGACTGTATGTGATGAGTCATCCGGAAACATGTTGGTCCCCTCTCGATAAAACAGTACCTTAAAACTAGCCACTGGTAAAACCTTCATACCACCCCACTTCTGACACCATTAAATGTAAGGGTGAATACAGGAACTCAAAACTCAAAATTCCATTCCAAGATACATTTATTACCAACTCTGTATACCCTC
>JAVFBW010175518.1:0-10926 GCA_034783835.1 Mopalia ciliata
TCTACCTTTATTCTACATATGTTGAATTCTTTTCCACATATGTTGAATTCTTTTCCACAGATGTGAAATTCTTTTCCAGATATGAAAAATAAACGACTTTATTCTGGAAAATAATTTTGCATATGTGGAAAAGAAGTCAACACATGTGGAAAAAAATTCAACGTATGTGGAAAAGAATTTCACATATGTAAAATTCTTTTCAACATATGCAAAATTAACTTTTTATTTTACATATGTTGAAAAGAATTTCACTTATATAAAAAATAATTCAACATATATGAAAAAGAATTGTACATATCTAAAATAAGCCTTCTTTCAACATATGTGGAAATCTTTTTCCCTTATGTAAAATTAAAAGGTGAGTGGAACTCTTTTGCAGATATGTAAAGCAAAAGCACCCACGGCCTCAAGCACAGACTTCTCCCTCACAGCCTGTATCTAGCGACAATGACTTTGCCCAAAAAGTAAAATCCGAAAGGAAGGATATCCACCCCCTGCATTTCGCAAAGCATCTGTTATTTTCTAGGGAAGAATACACGAGGGAAACTACAATAGTTAAATAGGCCTTCAATTGCGACCGATTTTGTAGAGAGCGTTACTACACGTCTGATTCGTCGGGAAAATAAAATGACAGACTACAATAAAAATACTGAATAAGAATAAACCCTTCGCCTAATATAATAATATTCACTAATATTCACGCCTAATTGGCATTTTTCATAATAAAATTAGTGTTTTTGTATTGCTGGCTGTAGGCTAAGTGAGGTTTCGGCTTGTGGCAATCCTCAATGACCTAGATACAGCACGTACATGTAGGTTATTGTTTGTTTTGTTTTTGTTGTAATCTTGGTAAAACTGGACCATTTACTTTTAGATTGACTTGGGAGTGTGCCCTGTCGAGGCTAAACTTGCACAGCATGTGGAATATATTCCTATCGCCTTTACATTCGTCTTGAGTATACACAAGACGATATAGGGGAATATAAAATGAAGGTTGGATACGATCCCTTGCCGTGGGGACTAATCATTTCTCAGCTTGTTCGATAAGTGGAACTCTTTTATACATATCCAAAATAAACGTTTATTTTACATAAGTGAAATACTTTTCCACATATGTGAAATAGTCAGGTTTTGGTGTTTTATTTAACTTATGTTGAAAAGAATTTCACATAGGTTAAAAATATTTCTACATATGTTGAAAAGATTTTTACATAAGTTGAAAAGAATTCTACATATGTTGAAAAGAATTCTAGATATGTAAAATAATTTTTTATTTTACTGATGTGAAAATCTTTTCAACAGAAGTAAAAAAGAATTTCACATATGTGGAAAAGAATTGTACATAAGTAAAATAAAAGCAAAAGTTATTCAACATATGTAGAATAAAGGTAGCAGTGAGAAAACGGCTTGCCATAGAGGGCGTGTGACTTTATTATTTGATTTGTTGAATGCATAAAGAATATATAAAATATTAGCTTTGTAAAACATAAGTCGAGCTATGCTTTCGTGGCTGTGATTACAATACATAATGTTTATTCGTAGTGTTTGTGCGTGAGTGTGTGTATAGGGGGTGGGGTGTATTATTTTATTCCACCTTAACTTCAAAGTTAAGACTATATATATGTCCTCTAACTAAGTACGAACAATCCTCCCTCCATAGGGTCTATATAATGGTCGAAAAACGAAATACTGAGCTGAGAATGGAAAACACCAATGTAAAATGCAAAGCACTACATTTAGGTTCCTCTTATATAGTCATATGAAATGAATAATGAAGAACTTATGAACATTAAGGCCGTAATGGTTTGTTTATTTGTTTGGGGTTAACGTCAACAATTGTTAGATATCGTAGGAGATTGATTGTCAGTTATTACCTTTGAGCGCGCTTATCAGATTTCAACATATGATTTTGTGGCCTTAATTAAATGGTGTCGTGAAAGTTCCGGTAAATCCGTGTTCAGAGAACAGACATAGTAACACGTTTGTTTTGTTTCATTCAGGGGTTGAACATCGCACTCAATGCGGGTATTTCACTTATATGATGACGGATTCTCGATTTTCATTCCATTTTACTTAAAAACGGTGGAAAACACGGTTACATCGTGTTTCACACATGCCTCACATGTGATTTCCTCAAACACCCCATGTGGACAAGTGTACTAGACCCTGTGAGCAGTACGTCAAAGGGAAGATCAGAAGACCGACATTTCAGGTTGTAAGACACAAATAGCCGCTGTCCGTTCCGTTTACTCTCGTGACACAAAATGAGTATATGTACAAATATTCACAGAGCTTAACATCGCAAACTGTGCAATTGCCTACTGAAGATCTCGATGTAGAGCTCAAATCTTCAATTGGACAGACTTTTAAAAAAATGTGCCTTAGGAACACAATACACCAACACGTAACGCCTTTCACACTAACTGGCTGTCTTGAATGCAGAAACGTAGCCATTGTTTTAACATGAAGAGAACAAATACTGCATATCACCTGCGGTTTTTTAAAAAGCTGGAAGTAGGAAAGCTCTATGTCGCTTTCGGCTAAAAAGCTCATCACCGTGTTCAGCTTTTCGTCTTTGAGGACTTTTTTATTTTGCAAACGCTTCCAACTTAGCTTAACTGACTATTTAAAGAATGAATTAGTCGCTGATTCATAAATATGGGTTTTTTTTATTTTTTTATTTTATCAAAATACAAACAGTTCCAAGTATTTTCACTTTCTCTTTTGTCATAACATCAACATTAATATTATATAATATACGCATTTGGAAAAAAATATAACATACTCAAGAAAAAAATCAGTTGTTACAATTGCGTTTTTATTAGAAATTACGTTTCCAATGCAGTTTACAATAACGCAATTACCCATAATTATAATAATTTACACAAGACTTGGTCAAAGAATCATGAACATTGTTTTGTTTTCGTATATTAAATTTTGTCAAAGAAACCACGTTCATTTATATTTTTTTCGAAAGGTCAACAATAATATCATATATATAGGCTATGTGGCCTTCAGAATTAAAAAATACACGTGCTGCCGAAAAGCGGACACAAAGTCGTAAAACGATAAAAAGGTTAAAGCTGGAACCTGGAAGCGTTTGCAAATTGAAAACGTCGTCAGCTTTTCATATTACCATCTTCTTTTGGTAAAAGATGAAAAGTTGAACACGGTGGTGAGCTTTTTAGCTTTGAGTGGGAGCTGAAAAGCTCGAAAGCTGGGAGCGATGTAGACCTTTCCTACTTCCAGCTTTGCGAAGTTTGTTTCGGAAGTTAGAAGTGAGAAGTGATGTAGAGCTTTCCATCTTCCGGCTCGGAAAATCAAAAGCTGGAAGATGAATTGTCAAAAGGGACCCGGACCCTCGAATTCTAGTCTTCAATAGCGTTTTATGGTTTATATCTCGTGCATGAAGTCTTGTTCTTGCAGCAGCTATAATAGCCTGTAGTAAGTTAATGTATCAACGGCAGCATATTGGATCGTAAAAATCGCTTGAAATGTTTTCTTTGGTTTAACCGATTGAGTATGTATTCATCCAGTATTTCTATACACACACATGTCCGACTGAGTTTCTGACCAGTGGTGGGTGGGTAATGATTAGCTGTTCGCACCCATTGAATATCACCACGATTAAAGTAATCACACAAAATAATCCCATCTCTTGTTACATCAGCACTGTTGTTGACTTTAGCCAGTTAAAGTTCATATTAAGCCCAAGTGTCCAGAGCTGACCAAGTGGGAGGGCGGGGGATATATAGAGCCGACGATTCAAAGTCTGTTCTTTCTCTAGATTGAAAGCTTGATTTCATAGCAATTAAAGTCCCACCACATTTCGTCTTGTTTGCATAGGCGATCGTTGTATAGTCTCTTTACCTTCTAAAAATATTATAGCTACTATATGGTAAGATTTCACTGTCACAAATATTTTTATGTAACCATGATTCTGATAATGCAACTAAATCATAATCCGGTCGACTAAATGCAATATTGAAAATCTCCATATTTTGTATACACGAAATGTTATCAGTTTTTGGTAATTAAGTTTATAGCTCGGTCTTGAACAAAGTTTAATATCTCTACTGAGTAGGGGAATAAGAACCTTTAAATATAACGTGGACAACCAATATGAACAGAGCGGTGATCAACACATCTCTTCTGGCAGTGATCTTTGTCTAGCATTTTGTATGGTATATCCGTTTGCTTGTCAGAACCGCATCCTCTTAACTAAATGCTTCTTCTCGTAAAACAGCTTTGACGCTTTCTTTCTGTGGATCAAGACAGGCACATGTTGCGAACACGAAACCAATTTGAAATGAACAAGAACATCCTAAAGAACACAGAATACCCAAGGCACCACAATTTATCTGCGACATGTAATGAGCCCTTAACAGACCAAAGAGTGTAAGTACAAAATGTACATCCCACATCAGGTCACGATATGACCGAAACAAGAAATTAGCCAATATGACAGCACGCATGCCTTAAATCTTTTGTCTGTTATTTATTTAAGATTTTTTTCCTATTTTTAATTTTCTTCTATTGAGTATATGTGTCACAGACTTTACGAATATGGAAATAACCGAAAGTGAAAAATAAGTGATTTTGCTCATAACATATCCAGTGGCGGATTCATACACTGTTTCACTGTTATCTCTATTTATTACAAATGATATTTTCCTATAAAATACTTGTGGCTTTTTTAGCCCATAACGATTGCCCAATCGTCGTCTTGTCCGGCAGCTTTATTGCTTTGTATATAAAACCGCTGCCGAGGTTCAGTGATTAACGTATTGGACTGCTGGCTCCCTGACGTACCGTTAATCCAATCCCCCAGTTTACCTCTGGTATTAATAACCTATCTATCACTATGCAATTTATTTTCATAAGCAGGATTATCTACACGGTGGGATTCAGCCAGGGAAGGCATTTGGAAAGGGTTAACCGCAACGGAAGTGATAATTTTTATGTACAGTCAGCAATACTGGACAAAGAGGAAACAAGCACCGGTAAAAATATTATGCCTAAATGGCGCAAGACCACATTTATTGACTTCCGTTTTGTCAGCCTCGAATATAGTTCTTAGTAAAAAATGGTGTGTAGTCTTGTTTTATTTATTCTGGCCCTGGTAATTTGTTTTTTGTATTGGTGTGAAGAAATTGAGTGGAGGTTTCTGGTCAAGGTAATATGCCTATTATAGCCTAAAAAGGTCACAGTTGGTGTATTTATCACCATTTGATGTAGGTTGTTGTTTACATTCCGAGCCGGCTTGACAACACCAATGACACTCCAGGCTCAAGATTTTGCCGGTCATCACCTGTCAAGATTTGAACTCGAAACTCCAAAAGGACCAATTAAAGTATGTGCCAGAGGTTTTCGCTAAATGAAAGTTTGGGAGGGAGCTGTGGGGCCAAACGTTAACATTACGGCTTATGGCAAATAATGGTGGTCTTGTGCCATATTATGAGATGTCCTTTCCACTTTGCAGATTGATTGATAGGAGTACCAATACGGAAAATGAAATGACAAAAACATTTATCGACCTGAAATAAGGGAATAAGCCATAGTTAATAAAATCTAAATTTACTTATCTGAGTTTTGTCCATTTATGTTACTATATTTTCTTCTTTGATTTCTACATGAACATCGGGTAGTGTGATGAATTATTAATTGGATCAAATCAATGAACATATTCAGTGATATTTCATTGACGCCGCTTAGACCCTTTTAAAACTTGAAACTTTTCATGAGCTTTTAGTGAGCTTGTTCACATTAACCGTGCAGGGCGACTTCAGATAGTATGTGGACTTTCTGTATATACGCTTTATGTTGGCTTTATTTAGTCTGGGGTTTTCAGACTTTTCCGCATCCCACTTTTCAAAGCGATTGGTTCGTGTTATCTTCTCACACATCAGAAGAGAGCTATAACGTAGTAGAGCACGGACTAGGAACGGTGCCAATTATGGTAAAGGTAGGTCATGTCATTTAATTACCTCATGGTTGAGTAACTGCCATACCGACCTATAGTCAGTAGCCAGTTTGTGACCCCGATGAGTATTCATTAGGTACCGGGATAGTTCGCTGTTTACCTACCTCGGTGGGATGTAGCGGCTGTGACGGTTAATCAGATGTAAATTATTGCTTAACAAACAGGGTGAACTATTCGCTTCTAAACAAGTAGCTTATATGGTACTAGTTCACTGTCGTATACAAGCTATTTGTTGAGCTTATTCGCGCCAAACCTTTAAAATGAATTTTGATGGGTTGCAAAATATCTGTAAACCTTATTAGATCTTTTAGGATACCCCAAATTGACAAGGTTTGCTAATAAATACATAATACAAAACTAACTGAAGTGACCCAATAAGAATCAATTATAGAACAATGTTAAGCTTTAAAAATGATGTTACTTATAATTTAGTTACAAACATTTGCTATGAACATTGTTCTAACGGGTTAAAAGTTGGTAGCTCCTAAAGTATAATCTTCCTATTAGATAACCCAGAATTATTTTATCAATACCGAACACATATATTAAAGGGAGAAGGAAACACTTTTGATCAAACATAAAATTATTTAATATTCATTTAAAGTAATATTTCTGTCAAGGTTTTAGAGATGCTTAACAACTTAACACTTAACAATCTGATAAGAACTCATTAGCTTAATGGACATGGTAAACTACTTGCTTGTATCATTGAAATATGTCTGTGTTCTTTGAAGTACTCTAAAAGACAAGTAGTTGTAGATGGGCGAAGAATATCAGTTCGTTTGATCTTACCGGATTAATGAGCCAATTCAGACCCTTCAATCATACAGTGTTTAAATCCAATCCGAACCGTATTATCTTAGGAGTGTAGATCCAAATGAAAATGTATAATCATACAGACTGTAAATCCAATTCAAAATGTATAACTAAATTTTTAAAATATATAATCATACATAGTTTAAATCCAATTCAAAATCTTCTACCATACCGAGTGTATAAATGTATAACTATACAGATGTGAGGATCTTTCACAAACTTTATATATCGCTGTATGCGGATGACACTGTAATCGAATTTTCAATTTAAATCTTCTTTGTGAATATTGTGAAAAATGACACAGAACTAGTATCACAAATATCTCACAACAGATTGTGTCGATGGTGTTTTTGCGTGGCTTTTTATATATAAATTTTACATATTTCAACAACAGTAAACAATTTATTGTTTTTATAACAAATAGAAACAGAATTATAATTAAACAGTAGATAATGCCAGTTATACCAAAAACTGCTTACTTGGGTTATTGGTATAACGTAAAGCAATGAGTGTGGCGGTTTTTGATCAAATCATTTAGTTTCAGCCATTAACATCATTTATGGTCATTATATTGTAAACGTACGGATACAGATAATACAAGTGTATTTTAATGTATTCTCCATATTATTTGGTATATGGCAATACTACTAAAACAGTAGTAGTAACTAAAGTATGCTTTTTGTCATGTTATCGCACCTTTCTAGGTTATAGGGATACACGCGTATGGTCCGACGGCTAGAATAGTCTCAACCCAAATAGGAATGGAATGGAAATAAGTATTGATGGCGCAATTCTAAGTCATTAGAACTATGCGCGCGATTAATTTGCGTTATTTATGTAGATCAGTTAATGTTAAATAAGTATTGACATAGCGTTTTAAGCGATTATATGCTGTTTATAATATACGCAGCTACTGCTTTAAACACTTTGTCGCAACATTTATTTGGGTTTAAGATGTTGTCTAAATTATGCATCGATATGACAACACACTATAAGCAATTGAAGGGAACATCACAAAACACATTAAAACGGGAGCACTTTAACAGGAAATGTTCAATTATGTCAGGGACTAAGAACTGGTTACCATTAAGGTGTTTATTTATTCTGTGTAGATAAGAATTTACCGGAAAGTGACCGGAAAACAGACGAAACAATACAACCTCGCCTTTTCGAGAACGAGTAGTGGATGAAAACTTTGTGCAAAAGTTGGAAACGATAAAAAAAAAAAACGACCAGTTACAGAAGCATCCCATCTATCCTGCCATAAAGCAACAAAATGACATTTGACCAGAGAAAACAAATCAGCTAGACAAACCTATCTGGCAGTTAATTCGAGGCAACGTCAGAGATTGTTTGCCTAATTGGTCAGCCCACTCATTTCCCGGTACACCTGAATGGCCCGCCCAGGCAAAATATGCATTGATATTTTTAAAGGACAGTGAGGTAATTGTATATAGTATTTCACATAATGAATTACTCCTATTCATAAATCCGGCGATGAAAATCTGTTGGAAAATTACAGGCCTATATCTGTTCTACCGACTGTCAGCAAAATTCTAGAAAAAAATCACTGCCAAAAAAGTTATATAACATCTCGATAATAACACCGTCATCTCTAATAGTCAGTATGGATTTCGATCAAATCATAGCACCTCCTTCATAGCAAGCTCTGTATGACAAACTTGTATCAGATAAGGAGTCCGGCAAATACACAGTTGTTACCTTCCTGGACCTTTCGAAGGCTTTTGACACCGTTAACCACAACATCCTACTTAATAAACTTAATCACTACGGATTTCGGGGAATCACTAATTTATTGCCTAAACACTATCTATCAAATCGATTCCAATTAGTAAATTATAATAATTCTTTATCGGGCCTAGGCCAGTGACTTGTGGTGTTCCACAAGGATCTGTCTTAGGCCACATCCTCTTTCTTTTATACATTAATGATATTCCAAAGGTTACTTATTTATTACACTTTATTCTTTTTGCTGATGATACCAGTGTCTCTTTCTCTTCAGAAAACCCTTTGACTGCCATCGAGGTTATGAATGAAGAATTGGATAAAATACACAATTGGTTTAATGCTAACCGATTGTCATTAAATATTAAAAAGACTAAATTCATATTCATTGAGCCTAATATTAAAAATCGGACAATATGTAATCCACGTGTTCACATAAGTAATACGGAAGTGGAGCGAGTAAAACAATTTAAATTTTTAGAAATTTTCCTAAATGAAAAATTAAACTGGAAAACTCACATTGAATTTATACGTAAAAAAATCGCCAGAAACACTGGTGTCATCAGCTACGTTAAGCAACATATCAATAGAAAATCATTATTCATTCTTTATTATTCACTGATATACCCATATTTAACTTATGGATTAACTTTGTGGGGTAACACATACAAGTCCTATTTAAATCCTCTTTTTCTAGTTCAAAAACGAGCCGTTCGCACAATTACGTTATCTCATCGGCTTGGACATACGGCCCCTATATTTTTTTTTCTGGAAATATTGCCTTTGCCTCTACTTGTCTCTCGTAGCAATCTTAACCTTACATACAAATACTTCCATAATATATATGTTATTCCCATCGACTTTTTACATTATTTGATTAAATTAAATTCTATTCAACCTCATCGAACTCGGCGCCGCTGGTTCGATTTCGATTTACCATTATTCAGAACAAACCTCTCTTATCACTTGTGCAGATCTGTTGGCTCCAGAGAATGGAATAATTTACCAACGACATTCCGCAGTTTAGCATATGCATTAAAACATTTCTACTAAAATGTAAAAAGATTTTGCTCATGAGATCTCTCTCTGTCCGAGAATATCAGCTTACTGCTACTTAAGAGATCTACCGGAAGTAACAGCTACAGGTAAGTCCAAAATGTTTGTAGCTTTTAATTAATTTAATGCCTGTTGCTGTCTGGTGCATTCCACCAGAATGTCACCAGACTGCGTTTTTGTTACATTTATTTAGAGTTCCTGCAGTAACTATAAGTGTTTTATTTAACGCAAACGGCGATATTTTTTGTAGTAGGTTTATTTTCAGTTTGGCTACTTATTACCATAAATCTAGGCCAATTGTCTTTAGTTTTTTGCATTTAGAACAATATTCCTTAATTGATATGGATGGGATGGGGTGCCATCATAAGGCGTTAATAGGTTTCACCATCCATGTCCCCTACCCTCTACGGAGTGCTATCAAGGGCGAAACTTCCCCTGTGGTGACCAGCAGGTGTAGATAACGCGGGTTCCATGGGTGGTGTACGTAAAAAGGAAATTCTGCTCTGCTGAGGGGGGATTGTTTCCCAGCAAAACCCAAAAATATATTTTGTTGTTTCCTACTTAATTGACCCATAAGCCACCGCCTTCTGCAATTATTTAAATTTAAGGTGGGATGGAATAAACTAATTTATATAAATCCACTTCCTTTTTTCAGCTTGGATTTTTACCAATTACGATGGAATAAATACTTGATCATTCCAGGGCGTGACGTGACCAGCCTTATGGGACAATATTGAGCCAAAGTGACTGTTGAAACAACATGACTAAGTGGCTTCTTTTGCCAGCCAAATTACCACTCATTCACCAGGATCTCATTCTCCTCCAACACGGGATGCAACCCACGGCCAACAGGTTGCCTCTTTCTCGCCTATAACAATCACCCAGGACGCCAAGGCAGTATTCAGCTGGGCCTGCTGTTGTTTAAAAGGCCCACCCCCTCCCCCATGGGGGTAAATCGTGAATGAAGTACTTATCCCTTTCTTAGACACAAAACAACTATTCGAAGCTTTGACTTAAGGTTCTCCTAACAACAATTAATTTAAATAAGGAGGCCCACACGCTTAAATTTTTTAGGATATTTTAATTAAGACTCCTTAATAGGAAATAAAAAAATCCCATATCATGGACCTGACAATTGTCAAAAACAGAAAAACCAAAAACAAGTTTTAAAATTGATCAAAGACTTTGGTCATGTGGTAATATTTTTATTCCTTTTGCAGAAGAGGGGGGAGGGCGCCCTTGTTCGAACTCCGTGGAGGGTGGGGGACATGGATGGTGAAACTTACTACGCCCTATAATGGCATCCCCTTTCAACCCTATAAAAA
>JAVFBW010175529.1:0-10926 GCA_034783835.1 Mopalia ciliata
TTAAAGAAAAACTTGGTCACTCATCAAATGATACTAATGACTGCGCCCAAGAAAAACTTGGTCGGAAAACTACCCGAGATCTTTTGGTCGAATTATGGCAGCGACCACGAAATTCTTGGTCGCAACTTTTTTCCAAGGATGGGTGACCAAGTTTTTCTTGGTCACAAATTTTGACCACCTTTTTCGACCATTTTTTTGTTTGGTCGCACACTGTGCGACTATAAGATCTTCTAACAGTGTATTCTAACAGTGTATAAGACAATGTTTCATTTCCACTGTCAGATTTTTTCAAATTTAGGTTAGAAAACAACTTTTAAAGTAAGGCCGCGAGGTTGAAGTCTTTAAACGCCTGCTTAGATGCATTTATTTCATATATATATACTAACGATTTCCAATCGACTTTTCATTTTACATAAGATTATTACTGAGGTTAAATTAAGGGTTTTTTTTATATATATTCTTAATTCTTTTTAACAAATTTGAAATTCTTTTTCATATTTGTTTAATAAATTGTTTGTTGTTTTTTTTTACATATTTTAAAATCTTTTTCACTTATATGAAACTGATTAATATACATGTTGAAAAGAATTTTACATAAGTGAAATTATTTTCAAATATTTGCATTAAAGTCACTTAATTTACATATGTAACAAATAATTTAAAATATGTAAAAAAAGATAAATCAACCAATGTAGAATAAAGGTTCAACTGATGAAGTTATATTTAAATTATTACACGGTTTTTTTGTCATGTGACTTTATCTTGAAGGGTCCGATTGAGGACTCCAACCAGACAAGATAACAAACATCCATAGGTATAGGTTTTATGGTCATTTCGGTGTCGATACTTTAACTGAAGCTTCTTTGTGGACCCAACAATGTTCCGGAAATGAAATATTCCTTGAAATAATAGAGAAAGCCAATAATTGTAATTTTTTGATTATTGGAATTTAAAATTCAAAAAAGTCTTTAAATTTTTTTGTGTTTTTTAAATTTCCTTACCATTCAGATGGAAGAATCACACTACCTGAAAGCATATCAGAAGCCTCATGCTGCGCTTAAATGAAACCCAGAATTGTATCCGCTTTGGAACCGCCGGTTAAAGGTGGCAATTGTACAGTGTTTGTGGCTGTGCTTGTATTTATCAGATGTAAATATAAACTGTGGCCTGGACACAGGTGAAAGAAACTTCGTTTAGTAAGTTAGAATAAAATAATAACGAAAAGTTTACGAAACAAATATCATAGAGATACTTTGAAGTTGACAAAAATTTTTAGACACGAAGTTTCATGATAAAATATTTTTTTACGTAAGTTGGACTTTCGAAATTTTTTTTTTTTTTTAAACGGAATGACGAAGTTTCTCGCAAGTATACCCTGATCTATTGTGACATGTTTGGAAAACTGTTTATTGTGTAGTGATATTTGTAATATGCAACGATCACCTACTAAATTAAAGTCACACAACAATAGAATTGATAACTTAATAATAAATACAACTTTATATACAATTATGTACAAAGTAACGATATCTCTACAAATTCAATAAATATTCTATATGTACAGTAAAATATGTGCGCACTACTGTAGACACTGGCTTAGTTGTAAATTGGTTTCTAGCATGGAAAAAGTCCGTGTTGCAGAAGCAGGGATACTTTTGTGAGGTATTTCCGACATGCGCTCGAGATTCTGGACTTCTTTTTCCTGGAGAGATTCGGGATATAGCACAT
Source organism: Mopalia ciliata (assembly GCA_034783835.1). Taxonomy (NCBI): domain Eukaryota; kingdom Metazoa; phylum Mollusca; class Polyplacophora; order Chitonida; family Mopaliidae; genus Mopalia; species Mopalia ciliata. Next base: position 1,729 of record JAVFBW010175529.1, read on the forward strand.
TCATAAGAGAACCTTTCAAAAAATCTCTGAATTTATTAATCTTGACAGAAAAGTCATTTGAACAGCTATCCAGCAGTAGAAAGCAGTGGTCTTAATTATAGCACTCTCCGGAGTTCGATACCTCTGACGGTTGATGACGCCAGTCCATGTAAGCTACTGTAAGTGCTGTATAAAAGAGAACGTGGTTCGTCTTTGTCACAGATCCGATGTCAGCCATTTTATTCACGTATTTGGAAATTTGGAAATCTCCAACCATTAATCAAAGATCTGCACGAAAAGCCCATCACATATAACAGAAATAATTTTTCATTTCTGTCCATGTTCCATTGTCATAGAAATTCTTATCCCTGCCATATATAATGAAAGACATTTTGGGTATATTCACTATAGCACCATTCATAATTAAAAGTACAAGGCGCATGCGTACTCGACACCATCGATGTATCCTGGGGCCAGTTGTTCAAAGCACTATTAATTTCAATCCTAGATTAGATGACGTCACTCCATGTTGAAGGCCTATCTCTAATCCTAGATTACTGATTTAATCTGCTATTAGGACTAATCTTCGTTTTGAAAAACCGGCCCCCGGGCAGAGACTTGTGAAGCTGAACAGCTATATTTGCGTTCAGATTATGGCCCCCAATACTTTAAGCATTGCACATGTCGCCATATTTTCTACGTCATGTATGACTTTTTTTTTCAAAGATGACCGTAAGGTACACAATCGTCATAGAGTATTGACCTAATGTCCGTGTTTCAACCGAACATCGTTCACATTCGTCACAGTTCGGGAATTAACGTCTATGAGCCGAAAAGTCAACCTCGTAAATATCTCCAAATCTTTCGGGATGACCAGCCTTGCGCTAAACTCCAAATCGGAAGAATAAAAGTAATCCTCTCAAGTTCAACAGCATACATTTTTACGCTTTAGCAAAGAAACAAACTTTAAAGAAACATATCTGTCTGATGTATTATAAATTCAAGAGCAAAGCTTCCTGGCTAAAATATAAGCACTTAATTTTAGGGCCCAGTAATCCTTTTTCTTGTTACCCGTCTTTTGTTTTTAAACGATTGCACTGAAATATATAGAGGTAGGAATTTGGCAATTTGTTGTTTTTCTTCTGGATGAAGGCTATTAGTTAGGACATCTTCGAGGTCGTATACACTTATTTTTGTGCAAAACCTTTCCTGTCGGACAAAGACATCCGGGAACACAGGGTTTCAAACATGGCGTCCTATCCTTCCGGTTTTCGCAGGTCTTCGTGCAAGGAGATGCGCAGCTGCTGTAGACCGCTCCTTTCGGACATGTTGGAACTGGAAAATACAACACAAATTTCAAAACAAAATTCTTTTTTTTGCTAGTCTGTCCTTCACATCTGTAATGAAAAGTTTTTTTATCGAACTTTTGTTCATAATGAAGACGAAAATGTTTGATTTGGTTTGATCAATAATTTATTAATTGATTATCGAAAACGAAACAGCAACAATATAATAAACTCAGGAGAAATAAGAACAAATAAGTTGTATAAAAATTAAGAAAACAAGAAACATATATATTATCATTTATCAACAATAAATAGGTCAATAAACTTGTTTAAAAATCTTCCAACAAATAAGTACAAATGATGATCACATGATGGTCATTAATTTTTCTCTTTGGTATACCCCGGGTGAGTAGTCTGAGTTTTACTAATCTTAGAAAGTCAAAATAGCACTAATGGATTTGTTTCTTTTCCCTTTGTTTTGTGCGGCACATAGATTGCCTGGAATTGTTACAACACACAGTTTAAATATGATCTATATAGAAGACCTAACAAACGACTAGGGATATCATTTTCATTCGCCTCGTTTACGTTCGGCATTTACACCACACATAACAACAACTTTCTTCAATCATTCATTCTTGTTTTCTTTTCAACTTTTGAAATTTCATTCTTCCAATACATGCTCGGTTCTGTCTTCATTCGCACCTTGCTGTCTTTCTTTTTCGCTCGAGACTTATTGTGACGTACCATCGCATTGAGGCAGCTGATGTTTCCACGATACTATCACGCCGGCTCGTTCACACGCACGTGCATAAGCGTTGACAACTTCACATATGCACTTTTTATTTTGAGGACAATCACAGACATCTGTCATGCATGACCTGCAATAAAAAAGACAGAGAAAATTTAGAAACTCATGTCAAACTTATATACGGTTAAATTGCTTAAATATATAAATCCCAGGAGGCAAGCATATTTTTCTCTCTTCATTTGTTCAAAACACATGTGAAAACATGGTTACCTAAATCTATCTATTTAGAAGCTTGTCTCTGGGAGTTTATCTAGAACATGAGGTGTGTCAGCGATATTATGTAACCAGCATTCCTGTGCCAGTGTGATTACTTTTTACAAATATATAAAAACAAATAAAAAAACCCCCCCCCCCCCCCCCTCTCACATAAAAACACTTTTCAAAGGGAAAATGGAAGAAAAAATGATAATCATAAATACTAAATACAAAACTTACTTGAAATATGGTGCTACGTTGACTTTACTTCTGCACTCATTGAACATCGACTGATGAAGGATGTCACAGGTTAGGTGGGCGGCAACACGAGCCCGGAAGTCCTTACTGCAAGGAGAAGGTGTCTTACGGGCGGGTTTTCCACGCTTACACGCTGACGTGCTACCCACACGCCACGTTTTTCCAAAATGTTCCGCAACGTCATAACGCCTTCCGTCCTTTCCAGTCTGATCATCGTCACTGACGCCATTATAGTTTCCGCACAGCCCGCAAAGACGGTTTTTAAAATCGCTGGAGACTTTCACTTCCAGAAAGCTATCGCCATCCCATGTGAGTTCCACGCCCATATTTAAATTCACAACGATTGTGTGGCCTTGCATACGGATACTGAAGAGCCTGGAATCTTTGTGGGGAAGGGTGACGGTCTTGCGATCAACTTTGACCTCTAAATACTGATGAAGGCTGATCCTTCGATTGTCCACGTCGATTGTAATCATTTGGGTCCAGGCAAAGTCATTGGATCGTCTGGCGCTGTTCCGAACGCGTATGGAGAACATCTTGCCTACACAATCTTGTGCCAGAAGGTATTTACAGGTGCCCTGGAAGTTGTAGACGTGATTATCGAAGGTCCTGTAATGGGGATCACCAAACACGCTACATACAGCATCAGCTAGAAAGATAAAAGATACATGTGTGGTGAGATCGATTTGTCCTTGAATTACCCGATTGACTTTTAAAACAAATATAACTGGATATCGGCATATTTTTGATTAATTGAACAAGTTTGGTTATTGGATTGTTAGCATGATCCAAAGGTAAATTTATATGATCCAACGACTGAATCCTCCATGAGCTGATTAATTAATTTACTGATGGATGGATGGATGGATGGATGGATGGATTGATGGATGGATGGATGGATGGATGGATGGATGGATTTATTTATGGATTGATTAATTGATTTATCGATTAATGTATTGATAGATTGGTTAATTTAATGATTGACTGATTCATTGAACTTACCTTCAACACACTGTGGACAGCAGAGACCCGGTGTAAACTTGAGCTTGTACCCCTGAGGAAGAAAAATTAAGCTTTTGTAAAAATAGCTGTTTCATCCTAGCCGATTTAGTTTTAAAGCGATCCGAGCAGCGAAATTCTGGTCAATTTTATTATTTTGTTAATAGGATATAATATATACCTTTGGACAACCAAGAGCATTGTTGCATTCTTGCACGCGACACCTAAGAGAACCGTCATCGCATCGACATTCTGTACAAACATCAATGTTCCACCTTTCTCCATGCTGAAATTAATCAAATAATAAAATTATTAATGGTAAGTACAAAGGTTATTTAGTCTCGAAAGTCACATGCCAGACAATTTAAAAAGACATCAAGCACAATTATTTTGAATTAGATGCAGAAAACGTATAACACTAAAAAAAATATTCTTTATGTTTTAGTCAACACATTTATTAAAAGTGAGAGTAAAGTCTTAATAAAATATAAAATTTTAATATTAATAATGTAAAAAATATCAATTTTAAATGGGTACGCATGTTCTATATGCGCATCCATAGTCGTTAAAATACGATTGGACTTTTATTTAAAGTGACATAAAACAAGCGTCATGACGCCAAATCTTGACTCTACTAACAAATATGACCAGAAAATAAAATAGCTACGTGACGACCCTGAGATCACCCATCTTATATTTGTTTAGTTTTTAACCAGGTAGAATGTCAAAAACACGCCCCTAACTTGTAAGGTCATCTCATATGTTTGTTTATTGACATCCTGCACGAGGGATTCCGTTCATTTAGTTCTATCTAATCTTTAAATCATCAAACATCACGTATGTCAATTTTAGAACAGCCAAAATCCCACACACAAATTTTTACCTGGTAAGCCTTTGACCCGGAAGTACAATTCAGACGCGGTTTCTCTGGACAACGCTTGCAGCATGAGCCTGCAGCTTGCACGGCTTCCGCTTCCGGACAAGTAATGACTGGACAAGTCTCGCGGTCACATATCACAGTTCCTTTCTGAAATTAGAGAACAGTGGATTACATTACAAACCCGATAAACATTTTTTCTTATATTTTTTTTATTTCATTACAGGTCTTCGATTCTTGGAACTGAATAGATATATTTCTCACGACATTTAACAATACGGTTCTGCTTTTATAATACACCAGTATAAATATATAGAACACATTAAAATTTCAATTTATTAACCAATGTATATACCTTTATTTAAATCATTTAATCAGTTGCTTGAAAGGTTTCGTATTATGAGTTTTTCTCCCTTACCTGGCAAATACATTTGGTGCACTGATCCGGGCGGATTGTTTTCCCGTTTCCATAAACCCTCTTTCTGAACAAGCATAATCCACTTGGCAGCGCAAAAACTTTCCTCATGCCTGAAAAATGAAATGAAATGGTGGCTCAGCGTTTTAAATAAACAAATTTAAATGATGGTGAAGAAAAACAAGTTAAGTCATATCAGGTCTTGCCAGAAAGCAATGATCAGGCCGTGCATGTACTTCACCTACTAATAATTTGCAGCCTAGGCCTAGACTTTTATTTTATAAATATTTTATTATTATTATTTTAAATCAGATTTCAAACTTACCTTTGCATTTGGGACAACATTCTCCTTCCGGTGTATAGATTGATTCTGTGGGACAGTCGAGAACTGGACATGCGCGTTTCTTACACGTAACGGTTCCTTCCTGTTAAAAAAAGCAGAAAATATTTTGTTTAAGAGAAATTATTGAAGAGAAAAGCAAATAAAAAAAGTTAAAATATAAATTAAAAAAAAATAATTCTTGAATAATTCCCCTTTTTTGGTTTGGTTGCTAACATGACGACTCTGCATTGTCACCCCTCTCCCTTCCCCATATCCCTTCCAAACAACTATGGTAAAATCTAAATTTTGCTGGAATTTGGTAACATTTTCATGATTCTTTGTCTTTCGTTCTATGAACCATAACCAACTAGTTTAATCACCCACCAATGTGTTTCCTATAAAAGCATGTGTAATGAGATTTTATTTTTCAGGGATTGACCTACCTGACATTTGCAGTCAGCGCAGACGTCCTTTTTGCTCGTAAAAGATTCCCCTTCTTTATATTGTGTACCCTCTACTTGGCAATCTGGAAAATAGCAAATGGACGAAATGTATGTCAGAGAAACAAACAAGTCAATGGAATAGATTTCAAACATAAACTTTGCTATTTATTGAGGAAGGTTTGTGTTTTGGGGGCTTAGGTCATAGGAGGGAGTCTTCTAGACAAGGGTGCGTGTGTCCTGTATAACCAGTCCTCGAATACAAATGAAAGTTTAAGCGTGCAAACATTTGTGATTTGCTGGTGATAAGCTTTACAAAAGGAAAGCTGGAATTCACTTCGGTTTGGGTAATATACACTCTAATGGCCTTTGACCCTGGTAACCTTCGTGACCCTTTAAGCTGCCAGCCAATTATCAGAGGGGTTGAAAACTGGATGGCGCGCGCCGAACAAGAGCTCGTGGTCGTCTGCGCAAACACTAGCCAGTTGACTTTTTTGCTTTTAGCTGGAATTTAGCAAACAAATGAATGTTCCAGACGAAGTTTTTGATGAGGAGTGGGACGGTCAGAAAGAATGGAGAGTACGCGCAGGATCATAGTCAGGAGACAGGGGGCTTACCTCGGCAGACGGGGCAACATTTTCCAGGGACATACACAGGATTGTCACAGGGCGTGTAGCACTGGGTCTTGCTTCGAGTCAAAGTCCCAGCCTATAACAAAAAAAATATATTTAAATCAGCTGCAATTAACCGGATAATGTGGATAAAGCCCGGAGTCTACCAACCATTCAAGGGTAGACTTCAGACCAGTGCCAATAATGACACTTATCACATACATGTTAAATGTACTTCAATTGTCACATAACGATAAGGAAATCGTTTAGGGACAAAGAAGTGTTGACTAGTCAACCACTTGACGGCGACTGTTGAACTACCTAGACGAGGGGTGTTTATGAAAGAAAAAAAATGCCATCATAGAGGGTGACATGTGGAACTCCGCTCTAGCACTCCCTGACGAAATTACTTTCAATGTTTCATTTTATATGCTAAATTTCCAAATGTAAAAAATAGAAATATATATATATTATAAAGATATATATCCTTGTTCATTACTGGTAAATGTTCACGTTTATAATCTGGGCACAGACAAACGCACTAGAAACAAACCAATAGGAAACAGTGAACTATTTACTCTCTTTGCTCAATTAATCGTCCATGGTAGACAGTAAACTGTGGCAGACGACATTTCGCCTTTAATCTGGGAACGTGCGCGTGATCTCGCATAGCCGGAGCTGACTAAACATTTTTTCAAGACTAGCCCAGAGATCTTTTTGATGTAACGCCCGCTGACAAATGTATATCTGTATTTGAATAAAATTGTATCGAAAGTTTATTCACCCAAAACTTTACTAAACGAACCTTGAAACGAGACTTATTTTCATTGTTTTTATCGTTCTAAAAGCATTCCAAGAAACTATGCACTTTTCAAACCCATAACGAAAGAGAAATTATGACACATTATTCTGATAGTTACCCTAGTACAGTTCTATTTCACTCAAAATACTTTTATTCCAGACTCAGGAGAATACACGTCTCGCGCGTACACTTACTGCAATGTGTGCATTTTCCCCAATCTAATCGCCTCAAAGGTAATATGACTAATAAGCAGACCTCCTTTAACTTTGTACACAAACGACACGATATATATATATATTTTTTTTTTTAAAGAACAAATTTGTTAAAACTTACTTTACACGTTAGTGAACTACATCTGTTATATGGATCCTCCCATGTTTCACCACTGGCAAATGTTCGGTTGCCATGGCGACACCCTTAAAAAGAAAGAAAAACGATTATTAGATATTTTTTCTCACAAGGCTTGAAAAAAAATATATATAACAATTTGGTATTTAAAGAAATTGTGGAAAAAAGATTTTAAAAAACTTTTTATTTTATGATTTTTTTTTTTTAAGTACCTTGGCAGACGTCACAGCAACTTCCGACTGGACCGTCAAACAAAATGGCGTAACATCCTTCTAAACTGGGACAGGCCGTTCTGCTGCATTTGACCTCTTTATTCTAAAATGAAAAGAAGATATTCATATATGGAAAAAATGCATGGCTTATAAAGCAAATGAAAGGAATAAGTACAATGAAATTGTAACTAATCGCCTGTACTATTTATTGCTCACTGAATCCCCTTTGTCAATAAGTGATAAGTGAATTCGACAACTAATTAAAGTGACATCATTGATAAACATAATCAATGGACACACGTTAAAGAGAACAGACAGCAAGGCGACTGAAAGCTCCCTTATTTCTTCATCAATCACAAATTAGTAATTAAACAGGGGTAATTAACAAATAATCGCCAACGTGATGGATCATATTCATTAAGGCTGGATGGTTTCCTCTGCCTCAGGTAAGAGGGTAACCCTAACTGACATAAGATTTCAGTAACCAGCTTTTGTGGTTAACCTGCATATGGTAATGATGAGAATCAGCCACATAATTATTACGCATAAGCCTATCTCATATCGTGCGCGTTGGCATTGGACCTGGGATTTCGCCTCTTCAAAAGCCATGTTGAATATATTTTCTTTAGAAAATACAAAAACAACATATCTTTTATTTTTCTTTATGGTTGAAAGTGAACAGGGCGCAGACGTCTCCCTTGTTTAACATCAATAAACGGTGTGAATCACTGGTGGATTTACCTATTAAGTCTCACCTATAGAGCTATTGCTTTATTTCTCGAGCCAGGAGTAATAGAACAAGCATGGCTTAAGAACATTTCCTTGTCTAACACCATGATCAAAATGAATGTAAATGCGAGTAATACTGCTTAACACATATGGTAGGTACAAGTTCAATCCTTCTAGCCGACTCTCGTCTCTTTTTGATCGCTGACAACTTTCTCTTAGTGCTTTCGTGTGTAATAAACAAGGCGCTTCCATTCAACATTGGACTGACTTTGTTCATTAAGTCAAATAACAAATAAACATAATGCATTCCTTTTATCTTGACTTAGTTTGTAGCTCAAGTGGAGTAAACAATAGAGACTCTCTCTACACTACTTTCTCTTTTTATTTTGAGTGATAGGTGGCCTTAAAGTGGAGAGCGAGTTACCAACTCAGGCCTAAGTGGCACAGACTGTTTAACCCAACATTGCTTTACCAGAAACAAATGTGAAGTCAAAATGAGACTGAGTTCTAATCAGTGCTCTATCTTTTGTATTGAAAAGACCAGTTAGTATCAATTTTAAAAACTTAAATGTCTTTGCCTGTAGTTCATTGTTATTATATTGTTATTGTATGAAAAGGTCGAAATGTCACTTAATTTTAAAACACTGTAGACATTGTTTCAATTTTTTAAAAAGCGGTTGATTCTGAAAAAATCGTCTAACTGGATATGTAAGACAAATATTATAGTCGTTTTCCTCGGCATTTTTCTGTCTGTGGTTGAGAGATTTTGTAAGTGTTACAGTCTAGGTGAAGTGGTTGGTCTAGAATTGCGAGCAATCCGTCATTGTATCTTGTCATTACCTCAATTAGGGACGGTTAATACCTAGAGAATCTTTAACGGCGGAACAGTGTTATCTGGATATACTACATTTCAG
>JAVFBW010175540.1:0-10925 GCA_034783835.1 Mopalia ciliata
GCAAAATTAATATTTCTTCATTGTTAATTATAGCAGAATGTTTGTTTGTTTGATTGGTGTTTAACTGCGTACTTAAGGGTATTTCACTTATATGACGACGGATTGTTCACTTCACACTGTACACAGCCTTATTATTACTATCGAAAACCGAGAGGAAACCTCATAATGTGGAGGTATTATATTATGGCTGAATACTAAATGAGCAAACTAATTAAATATCTTCATTCTCCACCATTTATTTGTAATTTGAAAATATAGGAATCCATGGTTTACATTGATATAATGAGGAAACCTTGCAAAAACCACCCCAGCGATTGCCGAAGCCACATCCAGTGACTCACTCATGGTCGACAGATGGACTCGATCCCATGAACGGTAAATTGGAATAATAGGAAGAGCAAAGGCTACCAACTCTGAAGAGGAACTCTGAAGAAGCAAAGACTCATTTTAACCTCAATATTAATAGTGTACTGATTTTGAAATCATCAGGTGACTAATGATTATTGCTGTGTAAGCTTGATTGGGGTTTGATAAAACCATACTTAAAGTTATTTCACTCGTATGGCTGCATGACAAAGCCTTGGGGGAAGGAAACCACCCATGACAACAAACAAATACAGGACAACTACAGATTATCCAACAAATTCAGATTAATAGATCGATTGATTGGTGTTTTGCGCCATGCTTAAAAATGGTAATTTACTAATATGTTGCCTCTTAGCACTGACATCCCAAGGGCAACACGAAGCTCTGTTTTTAGTCCCTTGCTGAAGATGATCACAAAAATAAAATGCCGAAATATTCAGAGTCTTTACTTCCTGGTTCAGAGTACGAAACTGTATTTCTTGGGGGAATATTTCTATTATTTTCAGAATGTACACATGTTCCGCCCTGAGAATCATTCTATAAACCCCCGTGTGATACGGACGCTGAAAAACATTTTTCCACAAATGATGAACACATGTACATGAATTGGGGGACAAGGCTTGGGGCATAATGCTTTTATCGAAAGGACTGAAGAAAAGATTAGCACAACATTTACTTTATATGTGTCATCTATGATGTGTGTAAATGAGGAAGAAGATAAAACAATATATTTAACTACATGACTGACGTGTACCTGACAAATAGTAAAATCCCAGAGAAAATAAAATATAAATACATGTAAATGTAATTATAAATTTTCATTTTGTAAGTTTCTTTATTTTATATTTCCTCTTTTTTTATAAAGGACCTATAATTGTAAGCACAAAGCCAAATGTGTACATCGTGATATAAATTATTAATAACAAAAACATAAACCAGGAAAAGCTCAATTTCAGACATTCAATACAAAATACATGTATGTCATCTAACTAGGAACCTGTATAGTATAATTATGCTGTTAGCAATAGGAACAATATCTTTCAACAGAGCATTTCAATACAACATTTCCCATAATGATCTGTTATCTTCATTGCAGGCAACTATATTCAAAGTTTGAAGTTGATCCACTTATTTATTCTCTACCTATCACATTCACAACACATTCAGACATGAATATATTAAAATTATACAATGGCGGCCATTTTGTTTTTACCGGCTTTGGTGAAGTGCTATCCCATCTGTCATCTTAACAGCAGGAAGTTTTATTACAAGACCAAAGTTAATCTGTAAATTTGGTCTCCAGCAATCATGTTCACAACATATAAGAGTGAATATTGTAAAGTAATGCAATTACAGCCATTTTATTCTACAGAATTTGGTGAAGTTCAATCCCATTCGTTGTCTTATAGACAGGAGGCAATATTCCAAGTTTGAAATTAATCCGTGAATTTCTTCTCTACTTTTCAAGCTTACAACACATATACATGTAGGCATGAACATCATAAAATTATGCAGTAACGGCCATTTTGTTTTACATAATTAGATGAATTGCAATCCTTAGGCCTATGGTCTTACAGATAACAGTTGTTAACAGGAGGAGCTTACATACTTACATACCAAGTTTGAAAATAATTGCCATAGTCTGCTCAAAAACATTTGTGATAAATGGACAGCGAACATACACAGAGCAGCATTTCTGAGTCCGCCTCCCACGCCTCCCTACCATAATAGCAGGAGACAATAATAAAATATGTTGTTATATATAATGTAGACCACACAAGTACCATGTAATACTAGTCCTGAAGTGGTGAAGGGTTGGTGTCGGATTGTTTTGTTTTATTTAATTACTGTAGTCTGGGTGCCATTTTGTGTAGTTTCAAAATTTTGTCATTCATTCAAGATACTTGGTAATTCCATGATTAATATGAAGGGAAATACAACTATAATAAAACAGCTTTAACATATTATTGAGGAAGTTATATATTTATAAGCTTATGCTTCCGTAATACAAACTGAAATAATGATTGTCACTGTATAATATATTACACACTTGACGCTTTGGATTTCATCGTGTATGCTTTAAGAAGTGTAGACTGTACAACAATGCAAAATATTGACTATAAATTAATTAATTGAAATCAAACAAATAGACAGTATGTGTTATGTTTTCTGCAGAGAAAAAATTACTCCTAAATCTATGAGAAACAAGTTTGACATAATTAAGAAGCAAATGATTATTAGTTTGTTCTTCAGTTTGTGTTAATTACATCCATTATAAATATCACATAAATGTAACATTCCTAAATTTATTTTTATGACAAATCCGAGGAAATCAAGTAATAATTGATTGATTGATTGATTGATTGAGATTGATTGATTGATTGATTGAATAAATGGATGAATGAATGAATTGATAATTGATTGATTGATTGATTCATTCATTGATTGATATTGATTGATTGTAAGGCTGTCACGATTCTACCTTTCTTCAATTCGGTTCAATTCTGGATTATTTTTTTAGATTCTTGATTCTTCAGTTCAGTTCAGTGATCTAAAGTAGCAGCCTATAGATACTAATATGCGTCAGCAGGCCTATACATCGTATGTGATATTAGACCAAAGGGTGCTGTGTCAGTGATTGGTGGCAATACCCAGTACTAAACTAGTAAAAATACAGGTGCCCTATGCTTCAATAGTCCTTTCAAGTAACTAAAATTTGAGCAAAAAAGCTAAGTTTTTAAAATTGTTTTTCCTCTGTAACTGCGCTGCCGCCCGTCGTGAAAAACACTAATAGCCTCATTTACCGAATTCAACTCTCTGCATATGGGTTGTATAAATAGAAGCCACACAGTACTGTTATAACACCCTTTCTGCGGAGAACGTCACAGCTGAGCTCCTGGGAAGAGTTTGCAGTTTTAATATTTTAAGACTTCTTGAAGCCCATTTTGAATGTTGAAACTAAAAGTTTTATTAAATATTTTCTGATACGAAAGAAAAGGTGCTGTGACGTCGAGAAAAACCAGCATGAATAAAATTTCTATCTGAGTAAATAAAGTGAAACATCCGCAAATTTGTACGATATGTGTTTTGTTCAGGCAATATCCATGTTATATGTATTTCCCTCTAATATCTGGCAGTGTATGTATAACGGAGAACAAGTCTTCAAGTTCCCGAAGCCTAGAGAATGCACGGCAACAGCCAGCCAATAAAATCCATGAGGAGTACAACAACAGCGTAGCAAAAGGAATTGACAGTACTAATTGATGAATAGACAATACTGGAACCTATTGTGAAGTTTTAATCGTGTAATTCGAGCTGAAATACAAAACAAAATCATGCTTGAAGTAAGATTGCCCGAAATTTTGCATATGCAGAATCGTGAACCGAACCGAGAGGTGTGAAGCGCGATTAATCGAAATTTGAATAAATCGTGACAGCCCTAATTGATTGATTGATGTTTAATGATGTGCCCAAGGGTATTTCATTTATCTGATGACAGCTTATCCAACAGTAATTGACACAGTGTCACAACCATGTGAAGTGTTTCGCTCTATTAGGAAATAAATGTTCCTCGAGAACTAAGTAAAGCAGTATGACACAGGGGTGGAATTAACAATACAATAACAATGTCCACATAAAATTGAGATTGTCCTGTAAAGATCCCCAAAATTTATCATTGTGTTAAACGGCCTGCAGGACAAAACTGGAAAAATGTATGACAGAATATTTTAAACATTTCCACCCCTGTGTGTCTATTCTTAAAATACATCTAGTTCGAGGAATAAGATCTGGTAATGGGAGGCAAATGACTGTTGTTTGCAGTGTATTAGCCAGAAATCAGAAGAATCCTCGTAAAAACCACCCCCGCGATTGCCGGAGCCACAACATGTGACTCGCTCATATACCTGATGGTCGGAAGGCGGACTCGAACCCGTGAACGGTAAATCGAAGCATGTTCGGTTCAGGAAGCGCACTCGCTACCACTGAGCCACGGCCGGGGCCGTATGTTTGTTTGACTAGGGTTACCCAATTTTGTGTTGTACTTGAGGTTACTTCACCCATACATGCTTAACGTGTGAGGCCTAGGAAACCACCTTTGATGCCACTGGCAACAAACAATAACCACATATGGCAACGATATCACAAAGAACAGGGATTATTTGTTTGTTTGATTGGGGTTTAACGTCGTACTCAAGGGTATTTCACTTATATGACACATGCCAGCCCAATGGGTGAAGGAAACTACCCTCGACACCACTGGCAACAAACAAACAAAGACAGGGCGGGACAAATACAGGACGCTTTACAGACACCACAACCAGATCGGCTTCCTGTTCCCCTTTAGCTCTGAGAGCAACAGGGCAACATGAAGCTCCCTCCAACCACCTGCCAAATTACAGGGAAGTTTGTCTATGGATAGCTCCATTAGCACTGAAAGCCTTGCTTTAGATATGTGAATTTAGAGTAAAGTGTTGCACTAAACATATATGTATTATGTATCTAGAGACCGTAGTTAAAATCCTGGGGAATAATAGCAATACTTTATATCCATTAATACAGCAAAACTATAGGAACATGTACATACATGTTCACGTATGAATGATTTGGAAATTAAATCTGTGAGAAGTGACAACATGAAAACATATTAAAACTTTAACAATTTAAAATAAAATGGCTTGCTTTGTAATTTGGATCTATTCAATTTACATAATCTCATACAGAACAGACTTGTTAATGTAACAAGAGCCTAAAGGCTTTGATATGGGGCTATTGCCTATGTGTCGAACCACTGTCGGATGTATGAGTTGGAGATTGTTTAGTCAACTGATCATATAATATTGCTATTTGATAAGAATAAAGGTCATGTTTCTTTAATATCAACTGATTATAACAGACCAGGTGCACAAATGACGTGAAGCTGAGTGAAGCCCTTTGATAAATACTGTGTACACTGATTGTGTCTATTACCAGTCAAATTTCTTTGTTCTAAATTCTCTCTTCATGGGGATCATACACTCATAACTCCCGATTGAGGACAAATGTACGCTATACACTGAACCCAACCAGTGGGTGTGTGTTAAATAAATTTTAAATAATGGATCTTTTCACTAGACTTTCCGGCGTGGGGAAAAAAGTCTTGCCGAGAATCTGCATGATTTGGAGTTTTGGTGCCAGACTTGTTTTGAAGGCCTATCTTTTAACATAAGAGTAAAACTACTCTCTCCGTTTCCAACGATTTATTAAACAAATAATAGAAACAAGTCACTGGAACTAATACCTAACAGCTAAATCTGCCTTAATTTAGACATTTGACCATTTAAATATGATACTCTGGTTCAGACTCATAGGTATACAATTCAAGTACAAAAACCTAACAATTGACAGGCTTTCAGAAATGTTTTGTTTTGATATAGATCCAGGAATTTAGCTAAAAATGAGTACATTTTTTCGATTTTTGACGATTACAGAATGGGGCTATGCTATAGCAATAGCCCCACAAAAAGGTACATTACGAGATACTTACTTCCTCTTGAAGTGTTGCCTTCTCAGCACGTAAATTGAACACCACAACTTTAGTCTGTTCAAATTTCTCCTTGTTGTAAGCATTAGCATTGCGAACTTTCACTTTGTACTCTGCTAATGATTCGTACTGCTTTTTCATCAGCTCCGTGTTTTCTTTCAAAAAATCTGAGAAAGTATAAGGGATAATAGTATAAGTTGTTTGTTTGTTTGCTTGCTTGAGGTTTAACTTCATACATGTACTCAAGGGTACTTACATTATCTAGACCTTTTTACACCAGGGCAGTTTCTAGAAAAATTTCCCAGGTTCCTATCCCAAATTCTTCAGACTATAATCAGGTATCTTAATCCACTTTTAAGTTGATTTTAACAGGAATTTATGAAAAAATTAATATATTGACATTAACTTGGGCTTGAAATAGTCTGGGCACCCATACGTTTTCCAGAACTAAAATGCCTCTGGATACTTCTCTTCACACTTTTCCTTGATTAAATACATGTACACTGACTGAAAATTGTTAAAAAAAAAAAAGCCCAAGCTACATTTGTCCAATCATCATGTAAGCTTATACACCTGATGGTTGACAAAGAAACTCAAACCTGTGAGTAGTTAACGGAGACAGATTAGTGTGCCAACAGGCTAACCTGCCATGACCAACGGCAGAAATAATCCGAGAAGACATATACAGAGCTAAAATGCAATATGAAAACATCTTTTCATTCAGTTTCTGGCCAAATGTAATGCCCTGTGTATTTAATTTTGGACCTGTATCAATTTACCGGTCCACAAATCTATTTTGGGTAAATGGAAACACATATAATGTGGTTTGTGAAAACTATACATGTATAAAGTACAACACTGATTGACATACCTCTGAGTTCCAGATTCTCTTTACTGAGTTCCTGTATCCTGTGGACAGCCTGTGTTAAGTTAGAGTCCGTTATAGAGGCCATGGCACTGTTTACAGATGTGGTCATGAGTGGCTGGATCTGACTAGTACCCATACTGTACCCATTGTGAAGGGAACTAGAAGATCGTCCACCAATCACTTCATAATCCGATGAGGGCTGACCATTCGACATCGTGAGTTTAAAACAAGAGAATCAAGGTAACCTGTAACATTGAAAAATACTATGAAATATACAGGCAACTAGCCCGAACTTTGGGCTTATATGTTTGCCTTTGTTTATTGAGTTAAGACATTCGACTGTTTAATGAGTTAAGACATTCGACTGCCAAACATATATTTGCAAAGATCCACATACCCTCATAATATAGCTTATGCTACATTGACAAGGGTAATGGCAATATAAAAAAAAAGTTGACAGTTGACGAGTAGATTTTCTCAGCTAACAGGTTACAGAATGTATAATGCTTTTTAAGACCTTTCCCAAGGTTAAAAACCGGGAAAGGGAAGCCCTGTTCGGTACAGAAATAGAAATAACACATCCTAAAGGCAAGCGATAAACCTCACACTTGTGAGTCTTGTCAAGTTGTCATAGTTTTAAAGTGTAACTATCAAGGCAATATACAAACCTCCTTACAAAAAAGCATATAGGGTCTTACCAATTATGAATGAATAAATATTAATTTGACTAGGTGAAATCACCAAAACGGGAAACAAACCTATTTAAACTAACCTTCTTAGTAAAGTTGTTTTTCTCGTGACTAGCTCACGACGAGTGTCTAAGTGAATGAAGTCCAGAAGTTAACCTTAACGTTATCTGTTTAGGAAAATTATACTATAAACCCAGCTGATACAAGTCATTAATGTAACTTACTGACAACCGTATTCTAGAAAAAACTTACTTTCAATAGTGGGATTTGCCAATTTTCACATGAAACTGAGTCAAACCGAAAATAATCTACGTCATCTGAAATGAAACGAGCAGAAGCAATGAAAGCAGGGAAATCCCCTAAATAATTTGCCAGAAGTAGAACTCTTTTTTCGGTAAAGGTAGATAAGGTATACAACAGTAATTAATGTCACAAGCAGCATAGGAATGTTAAATATAATATAACAAGTAGCTGAGGAATATAGTCTATGTTAAAGTCCATGGTTCCAATCTGGGATTACCATATATCTGAGACCAATATATAATTTATATATTGGTCTCAGCATATAATGACATTAACCTCAACTTGACACTTACATTCACCAGCATTGGAATTGGTAAATGCATAGTTTGTACCTCGAATAGAATATCATACAATATAGCTTTATTTAGAGATTGACTGATAGGCTACTGTTCGTAATTTCAAGTTTTTTCGCTTATCTATCGTCAATGTGTTAAATTATTACTCTCCTATAATGTGAGTTTTCCTAGACATTTTACATGTCAAACCAGAACTCAAGTCAAACTCGATGTTTAACAACCCTGGTCCCTGTGGCCTAGCCTGGTAAAACAAAAATACCCAAATATTCGCAAGTTCTGAGCGTGACTCGTTAAAATTTTGCAACATGCACGCAATGGTTTGTGGAATGGAACACGTGGGTTTGTTTTGGCAATTCATATATGAGCATGCGCACTTAGCTCCACGTGTTGTCCCACAGGTACTCGGAAAGTTTGACATTATTTTATATGTTTACTTGCGTATTTCAAATTGCAGTTCCGGCATAGAAATCACCACGCAACTAAGCCATTTTTGTTTAAAGACTAACTTGAAACATAAAGAAAATGCTGTGTTTGTTTGGGTCTGTCGACCTAACGTTGTTGTTGCAGCGGGCTACCAGCGATACATGTCGACCTGTGGCTAACAATGTGGTTTGTTTGTTTGATTGGGGTTTAACGTCATACTTATTTCACTCAAAACAGGGTTTTGACCACCTGTCATCGACAGCATAAACAAGACAGGACAATCACAAGACGAAATACAATGTAGTGTACAAAAAGGACATTAACGTGAATGCCTAAGTTATCTGCTTTTTTTTTTATATAAGATAGGCTGCATGTCCAGGTCTTTAAAGTTAAATCATGGAGGTTTAGCAGAAGGAGTTACAGCTCCACCACTTCAAAGTGTGCAATGATCAATTCCGTCTCACGGCTTGATTCTACACCCTTGAGTGAACATATTTTTGACCAACTTGATTCACACATGTATGCACACAGATAGTGTCAGTTCACATTGCGAGTGGAGGGATTAAGCCCTTGTGGTCTAGTTTTAACTTTTAGGAGCCGTTGTAGAATTGGTCCGTCACTCTTAAAACCGATATATAGGTGTAAACGATCGATGAATAAAACAGATCTAAAACTAAAAAATAATGTCAGTAAAAGGGTAACTAACCCTAAGTCCGATGAAATCAATAAAAAAGAATGAATTCAGAAAAATAAGCTATGAATTATACATGGACACATACATATGTTCAAACTCAGAAAGAACATGGCGGCGGAGTTCTTCGTTGGCTGTTGTGTAGGCAAATAAATTGTTTCGGGCGTTTTGGTAATATATCTTGACCTTTAATTAGCAGAAATGCAAATTAAACTTGACTGTTTTATTGCACGTGATTTTCTTTTGCAATGGCTTGTTTTTAATGCTATTTACAGGTGACGGACCAATTCTACATTTAGACCCAATTTCGTTGCAGGTGTAAATTTAGTTTAGGGCTGAGGATAAATAGATACAGCGGGGGTATCAATGAATTTCGTCGCAGGTGTAAATTTATTTTAGGGCTGGTGATAAATAGATTCAGCGCGGATATCAATTAATTTCGTCGCAGGTGGAAATAAATTTCGGGGTGACTGGGAATCAATTTCTGCATGGGCGGACTTTAGGCCCTACTTTCCATGAGTCGAATGAAAAATGGTTTTGAGGCGGCTGGAAATGGTTTCAAATACTGGCGGTAATTGAATTGCTCACGGGTACTAATTTAGTTTCTATTTATTTACGAATGTATTTAACTTCAACCAAACTGGTCCAGACGGATCCACCTATGATTAGAACATTGGGGTGAGTAAAAATTAGTTTCTGGGCGAGTGGAAATTAAATTTTTAGGATGGTTAAGATAAATCTATGAGAGGTAAAAAACAAAATCGGGAGAGTAAAATTTTTTTTAAAAGTAAATAAAAAGACATTTTATTTTCGCCTTTATGTGAAACGGAAAGACCAGTCTACATTCCCCCCAAATGTCAGGTATGAAACGGGTGAACACAGGCAGTCGCTTGAAGCCGAAGCCCTTGGAAAGTGTGCTAAGCAGCCCCTGTTGTATCGTAGATATTTGGAGAATATATTCATACTCTGGCAGCATTCCAGAGATGATCTCTTCATTGCTATTCTTAATCAGCACGATCCTAACGTTAAATTTCAGCCCACTATTAGCTTTGATAGTGTAGATTTTTTTAGATGTTACGGTATACAAGGGCCCTAGTTTACATACAGTAGGGTCTTTGGATTACCAACTACTTCATGCTAAATCCTTTCATCCTCCCCATAACATCAAGGGAATTATTAAATCACAACTAATAAGGTTTCACAGAAATTCTAGCACTCTAGCTACCTTCAATCAGGCCTGTACTATTGCAGTTAAGGCCCTTATCCCAAAGGGATATTTTAAGCGACTTCTTCGCAAAATCAAATCCCAAACCCCCAGACAACTAAACAAATAAGAATAAGGGCTAGAATCAGCTCCTAGAAGAAAATACCACAATCGCCCTTTAACAGTGTCAGGCAGGTCCTTAAAATGTATGAAGGCGAGATGCAAACTAGATGCTTACATAGCAGATAAGGCCTCATTTGTTGAGCAACAAACTAGAAATGTTTATTATTTGGTAGACAATTTGAATTGTGATTCAGAAAATGTGGCATACCTTATAACTTGTAAAAAATGTCTCAAACAATATGTTGGTGAAACCAAAAATGCCCTTCATTCGGTTAAAGATCATTTTGAAATCATGCCGATTGAAAAAACACAAGTTCTTCTCTCTGAAGAAATAACCAAACAGAAACGCTTACAAAGAGAGGCTTATTGGATTCAAACTCTTCAAACCTTGTATCCACTGGGTTTCAATTGGGAACCAGGTAAAGGGTCTAAAAAGGAAAT
>JAVFBW010175551.1:0-10925 GCA_034783835.1 Mopalia ciliata
TTTCAAATATGATTGGGTTATTTGTAAGAAAAATAGAACGTTTTGTTGCTATGTTGCTATGTGAGACTATAAGTCGTTAAAAGGTTAAAGATGTTTCATATGGTCAATACGTTTACAGATTTGTCATATCAACCGCAGCCAATGACCTTTTTGGTTTTAAACGATAGCTTAGATTCTGTTATTCACGCCATGTCATCTATCATATTTCCGGTCATTTAGTTCTGTTTCCAACCTAGATTCTTTCTAGAATTAGAATATACGGAAAATTAACAAGACGGCAATCATTATGCTCAATCCCACATCTGTACCCATCATCAGTACATAATACCCATATAACGGACTGGTATAGATAATCCTAACCACACAATGTAGTTGACACAAGTCGAGTAGAAATGAACTTGCATGTCTCAATCCTAAGGTGACACCAAAGGTCAATATCATTCTTTATCTAATTTCGTTAAGTTTGTATGTGTTTGTAAGTTTCTGACAACTGAGAGCGAATTCACACTTTGGAGAGTATAAAAAAATATTGTGATCCTGGTAAAAACGTTAAAATCGTCTAGAATTTGATTACCGACGACACATTTCTTCAAGATGCATCATTCTACTTGCAGGGTCGATCTAGCTAGCAAACACTTTGTATATTTGTGACATTATCTTCATTAAGATCTACAAAAATGAAATCGTTTTGCCGATGAATAATAAAATTTTTCACTCTTTGACCATGTGATTGAATGGTTTTTGATAATTCGCTATGTGAAACAATGGGATCCAATTGGGAGCGCGACTCCGAAAACCTGTATGCGTTTCAGCCTTTTTATTTCAGTTATCTAAACATCGTAAATATTGATATAGCTTTAAAGTTTGATTTTTTAAAGATTATTTATATGGTAAAATGTGTGTTATTCTAACATGTGTAGACGAAAACGCTCTCTGACATTCTGCAAATAAGCACTCTTTCAGACAGTCAATCAAAAATGATTCCACAAAGGTGTAGAAGCTGACCTTCTCGATTTCACTTCGGTGATCAAATACAGTGTATATCTCTATTCACTCCATTCTACAGCTGCAATTGATACAAATGGCTTGTATTGATCTCTTATCGATACTGCATTGGCCTTTAGTCTCAGACAAATGAACGTCTGAGACCAAAAAAAGTCATTATTCTGTCTGGACAGATTGAACTTAGAGGGAGGGAAATGGTGAAGATTTACTTCCTATTGCCATCCAGGTGTTTGTTGAGTCTTGTGTGATAATGGAAAATACGTTGACTCTATGTTCAGGACGGATTTTAAGTTGGTCAAGTTCATTCTGTAAAGATATATTTTCACAATATGTAACCCAATCCGGTAATTCATTTCAGATTACAGTTCATTTATAGGTTGATGTTTCTAAACAAAATGTGGACATTACGGTTTCAAAGAATGTATACATGTATATGACTACATATGACATTCGTGCTTAAATATTAAGATAGATTTATTGCCAATTTATTAACATGCTATCGTCGAGATTAATTTCCTTTTACATAACTGTCAACTGCAATTCGATCAGTCATATCTTTCGAGTCCGAATCGAAGGTAAAAAGTAAAATAAAAAATCTTTCCTGCCCTTTAATCATCCAAGGATAAAATTTCAAATTAATCTCCAAATCCATCATCTGTCTAAGGGCGTTTTGTTCCAAGCCTTGCCAAGCACTAGTATCCCGTTATTTCTTTTATGAAGTTGTCAGCTATGATGTTTTGAATATCTTCAGGTTATAATTTATAGATAATATACATGGTTATTGTCCTTACTGCCACTATTTAGATGGAAACTAATCCGGAAACGAAGGAAGCTTATCCGACGTACATGTATTGTTGGCATATTAAAATAACGAATTTACCGAAGGTTTTCTGCCCAGATGAGTAGTTTATCGTGGGTTGTGTGTGTGTGTGTGTGTGTTTATCTGTGTGTGTTTGTCGTAGTTTGTGTGTGTGTCGAAGCATTCTGGGAGAGCCACGTACCTTCCTGTACTAGATTTGATGACCATTTCTATTATATCTCATTTGTTATTTATCTTTGAGGAAATGAGCTAACCTTTCTTCTACAAAACTTTTGAAACCAATGTAGTTGCATGTTCAACCATGGAATACAAACACGATCATAAAGGTAATGACAAATATAAATATATATTTATGCTTAGAAGATTCGCCATCTTTATTAAGATAAATGTTTTTCTCCTTGATTTGGATGAAAATGCAGGGTGTTCCTGCTGTAAACCTCTGTAGCTCAGACCTCTGGTCAGACAAACAAGAGACCGGAGTTCGAATCTGGTGAGGCAAGCAACAGTTTCGTTCTACACAATAAAACCTATATATTGCCACCTTAAATATATACAAAACTATTGCAGAACTACATACAGCACAACTCCTTATTAGGATATGAAGGCTTGACATCATTGAATGTTTTGCCAACTGGCTCACAGTGAGACATAGTATTGGTGTATATTTAGATCAGACTGTATCACAATATACAGTCACATGGCTGTGTGACAGCAGTGACGTAAGTTCACGCTACATGGTATGTTAACCGTCTTAAGGATGGATGTGTTTGTCCCGTTACGAGAAATGCTCAAATAAAAATAATTAGGAGGACATCGTTTATGTACACTGTAACAAACAAGTTTTCTTCAACCTTACGGAACACTCTGTTTGTTATCATGATAAATTAAAAAAAAACAAAAAAACAATTGACGTCTGATGGTTCATGCTACATCTTGGTGAAAACATATATTGAATGAAATATATGTATTTTTTGATAAACTAAAGTTTTTCGAAATATAGCTTTTTATTGCATTTTAAAGCCATTTTTGTTCCAAACAAAAATAGATTGTACAGATGAGAAACGATATACTCTTTGAAATAATCGCTCTTTTATGGTTCTTTAGAATAGAGGATGGTTCTGTATGGAACCATAAAGGGATCCACCAGAGCCGTGACTAAAGAACATTGAGGGATTCCATTAGAGCCATATGTTTCTACGAGTGTAGTTGAGGCTTGATAGGTAACCATAGATACAGTGCTAAAACCCAAACAAACATTTGTTCACAATCCATCAACAATTAACTACAAAGGATACATGTGATGGCTTATCAATAAAATTCATTTCCTATAAAGGCTCAGACAACGAATTTAAAACACTTTTTACATATGTATGTATTTTATCCTGTATCTTTGTTATATGTTATAACTACGTGGTCTACAAGCACTGTCTCCATAAAATGGAATGGACAAAAAAGTGTAGCTTCATATGATCGAGACCTTCATTGACAATAGAAACAATTGTATATTTGGCGAAGACACAGATACACATTTACAAGTTTTTCTCAACTTTCGTTTGCGTGATACCAAATCGATTAGTGTGCAGATTTATGAGAGTATGCCACCGCTTTTATAAGGAGTACGTTTTCCGTTTTATTGTATTAACAGACACAGAACAACAAATATTTTTCAGTGACATAGATCCGTAACGTCTTCCAGTCATACAACCCATATTAATTATTCGATATTGATTGTGAAATGCTTACTAGGTCATGAATATCTAATTGACAAATACCTTGCACCAGAAGAGTCTTCTGGCTGATATTTGTTTGTTCGGAGCGAAACAAAGCTTTGTTGCAGATTAGCGTTTAATCTGCACAAAACAACTTCACATTCAATGGGATTGATTGATGGATTGATTAGTGTTTTACGCCACATTCAGCGGTATTTCAGCTACGCTGGGCATGAGAGTGTCTGCTATGCTATATGTGAAATAGACTGACACAAAGCGTAAAACACCCATCTATCAATTTGTCAATCTTGTCTAAGTTTTATTGGAGGTTTACTTTACTATCGCTACAAATTTTTGCGGTTGTGCAAATGTGGATTAGTGTTTGAAATCAACTTTGTCGTATCGGCGAATGAAACTTGAACACAGTGAATTTATGGATCTAACGCCTGATGTGAAGTAGATTCCATTCTTTGAAACCAACGAAGTAATCGAATGTCTCTTCCGAGTGGTCAACTCTGCACTTTATATGTAACTTGGTTTGGCAATAAAACATTACATGTTACACTTAATAATTTGTTGGTGAATTTATTTTATAGATGTAAGATAATACCCAGTAATGACGACCCCTGGGATTACGTGTATCTCTCTATAAGCTTGATATTGTCTGTAATTTTCTACTTCACAAAGATACGTTTCCATCGTGATATGGGTGTATTAAATTCGGTACGTTCGAAACCTCTATCGCATTTTCCGACTCAACTTAGAAACAAAATCTAGTCCCATCTGGGGTTTTCCAGTCAATCCACCGGTCAATGTAATAAGCCGATTCAACGATTGCAGAAGTCGTACATATAGAGATACCGCTATGGTAATACAAAGCATTTCTTGCTTCATAACAAATTGACGAAATTAAGTATTGTGTGTTAAGATGAAAACATATGCACACCCATGCAAAATATATAGTAAACAATTCTGAATATCCATGTATATTTGTATAGGTAAACGTAAAGAAGAACTTCACACGCAAAAACTGAGAAGGCAATCCATATCGGCTATTATAATCCCAATGTTCTTAATGTAAAGTAAAGTTGGCAGTGTCAGAATTACAATGTGGCTAAGAATGTAATTATACTCTAGCAGTCTAATGTAAGGACTTAGTTGAGCAAAGAACTATCTATGTAGGTTTCTTGTCTCCGCGAAATCTTAAGTTCATCTAGGGAAATAGTGGTACTCTAGCTTTCTATTTGAACCGATGAAACAAGAAAATAAATCGGCTGAATTTATACAGTGTGAATTCTCGTTCATATAAAAAAGCAGACTGAAGATCAAACATTATTCAAAGTCAGGCACAGTTTCATTCAGTCAGAGATCACACTGTGATCATCTGTTATTTGTAATTGCATCCCACGGTCTTGTAGAAATGGCTTTGTCTAAATCCTCCCAATATTCTTGTGACCTGAATTGTTGTACGAAATGAAGTTCATATTTTGATAGGCTCAGTTAATCACCATTACCGATGTGTACTTTACAAAGCATTTTCTATTGTGCGTTTCACATCTATCAGCTTATTTGTTAATCTTGTAAATTTAAAATGGAAAACAAAAAATGTAGCATCTCTTTTAGAAGCCGAACGAGCTTTCAGAAAATGGGTATGGGAAAAAATTCAAATCTGAAATCTTGAACAATCGGTCAAGTGTTGTACGAAATGAAGTTCATACCACCATTACCGATGTGTACTTTACAAAGCATATTGTATTCTGCGTTTCACATCTATCAGCTTATTTGTTAATCTTGTAAATTTAAAATGGAAAACAAAAAATGTAGCATCTCCTTTAGAAGCCGAACGAGCTTTCAGAAAATGGGTATGGGAAAAAATTCAAATCTGAAATCTTGAACAATCGGCAATACTGGCATTTACTGTCATAATTGGATTAAACAAGGTAATTCCCTAAACATCTGCACAACTTGTACGACTTCAAGAGAAACTCCATCCAAATAAAGCGGTCAATATAAAAGTATATGTTCTGGTGATGTGAGATCGGTTTGTAATATTTGTTAAATTTATTATGGCCACTGTAAATGGATTTGGTAGAATAAAAGAAAATGAAACATTTGCTCTTTGTTAGAATAACTATTAATTGATTTACTGTTATAATTCTGAGTGGAAATAATCATGACAACGATAATTGGTGGGGAACACCTGCTTGATTGATTAGTTGTTTGGTTGATTGATGGGGAACGCCTGATTGATTGATTAATTGATTGATTGATTGATTTAAATCCGTGGTCAATTGTATTTTACTTACAGAATCTTAGTTATAAGGGCGTCTGGAACTGGATATTTCGTACACTTTGTTTTATTGTCATATGTGTGGAGTTCTGTCAAGTATTGTATCTGGGCAATGCTTGTTGCCAGTGTGATTCTGGGGTAATTTCATGGGATTGAATAAACTAAAAATCACTAGGTAAAATGGTCGGTTAAACAAGCAAAGCCAGTATGACCTATCAGATGCCACTTCGACCTCTTGCATAAACATTTGGATGTATATTTTAACAATGCTCTCGTCCGCTAAATATCTTAAAATGGTCTGTTATGGTTTACCTTGGTTGTGCTGAGCTTGTTTTTCTATCGCTTGTACAAACAGAAAAATAGTGAATCGTTTTATCAAACAGTGTGACGGAATAGGTTGTGCTTTATACCCTTCTGGGTGAATTCAGGCCCAAATAAAATAAAATACATATTATTCGTCAAACATTTGTACAGAAAAAAATATTGCAGGATTGTTTTTGTTGCTTTCATCGTTTCTAATATTTATTGAAATAAATCTATCTATATCATCAAGCTTAAACTATTGATAGGCTACTATTGAGCAGTAATCATACTGAAAACATGAAAACGTCCGAATAGACAACCAAAGCGGCCATTAGAAACCTAATTTTCTTCGCTTGGAGTAATTCTATTGAATTCCCCGTATACCACTTCTAATGTTTGTAGAAATTCAATTACACACCAGAAGTGGACTGTAAGTAGTTAGTTTACCAAATGACCTGCCTACAGAATTATTAGATTTCTTGCCTGAGCTAGAACTTGAGATTGTTTTGCCCAATTGACCCCAGTGAAGTCCTGTTCATAGTACAGAGAAAACAAGGCCGCAAATTGACTGCGTTAAGATCATAAACGAAATTGTTACTTCTTTCACGCCAAAAGCAAAATGTCTAATTCAGAAATCACAATGGTACAACTACAGCATCAAATGAACGAGAATGAAACTTCACATGTTCTAAGACAACCCGAAATCTCACAGCATCAAATCTTGAAAAGAGTATGGAATTCATGAAAATGGGGTCCCTCCGAGTATAATGATTTATTGTAGTGAGAATGGTTGTCTTTTGAAGTTCAAGTTTATTGGTGGTAAAAATCTACTGTTTCTGAAATCTGCTCATGTCTCTCCAATTTTTGCTGGCTGTATCTCCACACGTTCATTTTTTATTCTAACAGCTGTCAGTTTTATACATACATATTTTATTATAGCGGTGGCTCCATTCAAATGAATGATGTGCACCATTACTATAGGTGAGGTTTGTCTCATAACTGTGCTAACAAACACCCAGGCATAATAGTATATGCTAAGTACAATAGTATAACACTATATCGTGAGTACGATATTACTGGCTCGTTGACTAGGGGTACAGCAAACGAAACTTTACGACACAGCATATAGAACTAAGCATAAACTAGCTATATATATATATATAGTGGGTGGTTTTTTACGAAGGGGGAAACTGTAAAAATCAAGGAAGAGTGTGAAGTGGACAATTCGTCCTCATATAAGTCAAAAAACCCTTGTGTATCAACCCAATCAAACAAACGTACAAACAATCAATTACAAAACGAACACTACTACTAGGTTAAACAGTTTCACCCACGTTTGACAAGACGTTACTTCAGTGTTGGACACCATGAATTATAAGAACACAAGTAAACAAGGGTAGACTCCCTATAGCTGCGACATAAAGCTCTTCTTTACTGGACAGGGGTTATTAAGAATGTTGGCTGATTGAGCATTGCAAAATGTGATATTTAAGTAGTTTAGCATCATATTAAGCTGTATTCCAAATTAGAACTCTCTATTTTAAGGGGTTTGGCTTCTATCCTGTTCACATCCTTATGTAAAAAAAGTGACAGATCCGGACATATTTGTTGCCATGCAGGGTTATATCCAGGTTTATAGAGGTGTGTCCTTAACGAATTGAAAAAAAAGACAATTGTACTCCAGTGAGAGAAGCGAGCAAGTTTTTCTTAGCCTGGGCCCTGGTGCTGCACCCCGAAAGCTCAAAAACTCAAGGTGGCTGTATACAAGTAACTGATCCAAACATATTTGTTGCCATGGAAACCGGAAATTTGTTGGGAATGATCCCATTTTTAATAGGAGTTTAGTTTAGCATCATATTAAGCTGCATTCCAAATTTGAACTCTCTATCTTAAGCAGACCTTATTTTTTCACGCGAACGCTCGTTTAGGTTACGCAAACGAAAATTTACACGAACGGTCACTGTTCACGCAAGCTATACCATGTACACGTACACCAGATGTCTACAGTGTATGTACATTCTACACAAGATAGCCAGAAAGGAATTCTCACATGCTGTCATATTTTGTATGACAGAATGGCCATAATCTTAGTTTATTTAAGTATGAACGATTTCTTGCTTCACTTATGACGTAAATTTGAGGAAAAAAAACCCCAATTAATTTACTTTACTGAAAACGAAACAAGAGACCGATAAACAGCGCGAAACAGTAAACCTATTTCTGTGTGGGCTGTGACTTGGGTGGCTGGCTCCGACTCTCCAGCCAATCAAAATCACTGTTGGTCTATGGCCTTCTTTAGCTCTCTGTCCGCTCATTTTGATGTTGCCAGTTCACAATAAACGAAACCCAAAAGCCTAAATTTGGATAACTGTAAAAAGTTTACATTAACTGCACCCCATGTGCTTTGACTTGCCCTGATAATGACCAGATTAACTCTTTGTCTTTATGAAACGGTAGATCGGTTAGGCAAAATTTAGAAAAAAAAAAAATACTCAAGTACATTTCAGTTACACAACAGTGGATTTCCCACTGTACCTTGCCTACATACGGTGGGAAACAGAGATGAAAAAAAAACCAGAGGACTTTCTGGAGTAAATTTGGTTCCAGAAAACATATGGGCGCCCAAAATAATATCAGCCCCAGCAAAAATGTCAAGGTTTAACTATTTATTTAATATCTGTGGTAAAATTGAAGAGGAAAGGGGGTAGAGTACGGTGAATGTGGTGTGATGAATTTGGGATAGGAACCTGGAAAAACTATGCAGAAACTTCCTTGAAAAACCATCAGCTATTGCTGGCACCACATCATGTGTTCATTTGATTAGGGTTTAATATTGTACTCAAGGCTATTTTGCTTATATGATAGGCCATATTTTTTCAAACGAACAGTTGTTCAGGATCTTGAAGGTTCCGCAAACGAAAATTCACGAGAACGGTCACCTTTCACACAAAATAAGTCTAGGGAGCTCACCAGGGCTAAAAAAAAATAAACATACACAATAACCTTCTCATCTTTGCCGTGATTTTAGAGCCAGACAGTCAATCTGTGAGGTCCCTGCGTAAATCTAAGTACACTCCTGTCCTCCGTCATGGCGCGCTTGGAGATCTTGGAGAGGACCACTGTGGCAACAGGCGGTGTGAAGCGCATGCCACGTGTGGAGCGCATGTCCGCCGGTAGTGATGTCGCTGTGGCGAATCATGACAGTGATGACCCGCTCAATAAGGTGAAAAATGCAATGCGATTTACCCGCTTGATGTGGGCAAACTCAAGGGACTTACGGTCGAAGTACAATTCTGAAGCAGTCCAGTCCGACATTGACAGCCGATTGTCACCCGTCCTGCGGACATTTGTCACGCCTGGCCTGACAGCCAGGACAGGCCGCATGCGCGCATTTATTCGCGGTCGTCACAGCCACCTTCCAGACGAGAAACGGGGTGAGGGAGATAAATGTCCACGTTTGGGCCGTCTTTGCCATTTCCATGACTTTTGGGAGGTCCATCTGCCTCTCTGTCTATTCGTCGCGGGTCGCCTGCAGCGCTGTCTCCGCTATCTCTTCCTGGAGCTTGTTGAGAAGGTCGCTTGCGGGGTCGTAGCACTGTGCCAACTGGGACATCACATTTACCAAAAGGCCCATAGCTTGCTCGACAGTCAGCCGCGGGCCAGCAGCTCTGGAGGGCAGGAGGCTTTGCAGCCCTGTCTGCGCCGGCCAAAGAGGACCCCCACCCGACCGACTCTGCCCCTACGGACTAATCCCTCCAGATCTTGTAGAGCCTCTAGGACCCGATGCCAAAGCGCTTTTTCGCAGCCAGCAGCTGGTCGTGGATTTCCTGGATCTGGTCCAGGGATAGTTCCAGTTTGGGTGCCATTGTTGTTTCCTGGAAAAGCAATGGTGTTAGTTCGAAGATGAGGAATTCCGAAAACTGCAAGAAGGGTATGACAATGGGCCCAAGCGGGTCTGGGAGTCGCGCAAGAGAGTGGTGGCACAGGCAAAGCAGTTGCAGAGCAACGAACAACAATTCTGGGTCATATCAGGGCAGAGACAGCAAAAAGTTGGGTGGTGTGGGGTCTTGGAGCACTCTACGCTGTAGGACACCACGGGGCCGTGTTGTTCTGCGTGTCTGGCAAGGTCGTGGTGGTCTAGATGACAGTGGTCACTTGCAAAATCACTAGGGCGACCAGGCCGTCTTTTTTCTTTTGTGCCATCGTCCACTCTGCACCCAGGTTGCAAAGCAGGGGAGGCTACGTCTTTTGCAACACCACGATACCACTGAGCATTTCCAACGCGCTTTCAAGGAAGTGGGTCAGCATGTCCATCGTGGGCTCTCCGTTCTCGCTGGCGGAAACCAGGAAGAGGAGAGTGCGAGGCGCCAGCGGAAGGTTGTCGAATAGTACCGCCGGTAGAGGTATTCGCCAGGTGGCAGATCAAGTGTCTTTTGTCTGTGTCTGACTCGATAACCTTGGCGCATCCATCGGGAGCCCTCTGAATCCCTGCGTTGGCCAAACACAGCAAGCCTCGTCGTCTGCACATCCACAGAGGCGCCAGCGGAAGGTTGTCGAATAGTAGCGCTGGTAGAGGTATTCGCCAGGTGGCAGATCGAGTGTCTTTTGTCCGTGTCTGACTCGATAACCTTGGCACATCCATCGGGAGCCCTCTGAATCCCTGCGTTGGCCAAACACAGCAAGCCTCGTCGTCTGCACATCCACAGGGCTGCAACACAACTCTCGGTCTTGTGTTTGCCTGTCCATTCCCTCTGTATATATATATAACTTTATTTTCTGAGGGTAGAAATACAACATT
>JAVFBW010175562.1:0-10925 GCA_034783835.1 Mopalia ciliata
TATGACGACGGACAAAAATACAGAACATCACAAACAAATCTGCTTTCTGTTACCCTTTAGTTCTGCGAACAACAGGGTAACAGAAAGCAACCTCTTTTCTCGCCTCTTACGATCGACCGAGGAAGCCGAGGGAGTACTCTGCAGGGCCATGGGCCACCCGCTCCCTCACCGGGCCATTATAAAATTACAAATTTAAACGAGCTTGTTGAAGTTATGATGACTTATGTGAAAAAAGATGTTCTAAATTGCGATTGAGAAAATAATTCAAATAATATGATTTCGCTTTTATTCGCCAACAACTTTTGCTGTTCGATGGTTATTCTAGCTTTGAGACAGAAGTGGGCTATTTTGGCAAGTAATATTATAGTGGTTTTTATCTTGGTTTTCTGTTTTGTTGTCTTGACACCTTCTCTCGCTGCTTCGATAAAATCGAGCTATTTTGACCACCGTTTTACAAAGCGAGTTTGCGCCTCACGTACGCTATAATGACGGCGTGCAGGCCCATTGGGTAAAGAAAATCCCATTGACACTACGAGCAACTGGCAAATACAAGACAGGACAGTCACAGGATGTAATAGAGAGACAACATACAGATCGGTTTCATGTTGCCCCTCATATCCCTGGATATCCAGGGCCACATGAAGCTCACTCCCAACTGCTCACTTTCCATAAATGAATTATCGATTACGCAGTTAGATATCGACAATTATTGATCGTTATCAATAATGGCCCTCCGCTGTCGGAGAAGCAGTTCTAATTACAATGCGCACAATAATTGAAATCGACTGACGCTGGCTTTTGAATAAATAACATTTGTTAGGCTAAGGATGATCGGAATCTATAAGACAAAGACACCTACCGTTACCGTAACCGTAGTAACAGATGAATTCCGAATTTCCTTTGTGACATTTTGTTTCCGTTTCGCTGGTAAAATTTTTGGATATCTCTCTTTGCCTCTGATTGGCGCACCCCAGATATTTGTTAAATTCACCATCGTTCGAACTGTTCCCCCTGTTATGTAGAGACCATTGTCAACACCCAGGAACGATAAAATTCCATACAACAAAGACATACTAACTGAAAGAAAGAAATTTTCAGCATAATTATATATTTTTGTTGCCATAAAAATTATTAAGAAGTATGAAAAACTGTATTCCCTAGTCACTGGAAACGAAAGGAAAGTATAACCAAGCAACGATTTCCAGCGACGATTTCACACAATAAGCAAGAAGTGACATTATAAGGAGCAATTAACACTGTTAAAGATTAGTCGCTAAGAGGCATGTTTAATGCACTACAAAATTACATACACCAATGCTTTCATAGCTATTTCAATTAATTTCACCTCAATACAAATGTTTTCTTGACGAAAACTTTCTCATCTTCCAAGCGTACGTTGCAGCTATATGGATGCTTTCTTAGCAAACAATGTGTAGCAGACATTAAACAATACTTAGGCCCTAGCCTAGGAACAACCAAAAGACCAGAGTAAATTTAAACCAATTTAATGATAGTAATTTTTGGATTGTTTCAAAATCAGGAAACCAGTTTAAGACAACTGGATTGATATACAGGGTAAGCTTTAGACACATTTCCACGACAGATAACATAACAGCTATAGGGAGAGAACTTCTCCTTGCCTTAGTCTTATGCTGCAAT
Organism: Mopalia ciliata; assembly: GCA_034783835.1. NCBI lineage: Eukaryota > Metazoa > Mollusca > Polyplacophora > Chitonida > Mopaliidae > Mopalia > Mopalia ciliata. The sequence continues at coordinate 1,660 of JAVFBW010175562.1, forward strand.
GGAATTAATTAAAAATGTTACCTATATGGTATGTATGTGTGATCGAACTCTTTTTCCATAGGAATTCAATAATATCAGTTATTTGGTTTTAAAAAAAAATGTCAACCGCCGTTGAAAACTACCTCTGGATAATAATCAATATCATGCAACCTTCCGCTCACTTAATGCACGACCACTGGGACTGTTAGTATAGCAGCTGTAACAATTTAATCCTCGGGAAACCTCACGCAGCAGAAAACAGTGTTTACCTAACTATATGTCTATATCCAGTATGTATTGTTGTAGCCATAGACAATTCCCAATTCACAACGACGTACAATCGTTGGAATTTATGTCACATTTATGAAAACGATTATATAGAGGAAGCTAAAATCCAATCCGTGCAATTCAGCGAAGGAATAATTTGATGGTTCCAACATACAACACCTTTGTATGCAGCCTAAAAGCCATAGTCCACCTTAACCATCTATCGTATGGCAATATAACATCGGAGAAAAATGACAGACAACCTATCATCAGATCGTGTCACTTATACCTACAGACCACTAGCAAATTGGTCATCTGTAAGCATTTATCAAAATGTCATACTTATATCATTACATCCGACAGAGTAGAATCACTGAACTGCTCTTAATATCCATACATGAATTGCTTCCTGTTTTCTCGATCATTAGTGTCTCTAAGATGAATGCAGATTTTACATTCACCCTGGAAAAGAAGATAGCCGTATACGGGAAGCTATCTCTTGTTGCAATACAGTTTGACTCAATTATACATATTTGCCTTTGTTTCCAACAATGATCACGTTAATCCCAGTGTCTTGAGTGTTAATATTTATGAGCTGCTGGGATAATTCTTGTTCTTACGCATAGGGAAGAGCTCACTCTGCACATACAGTACACCTAGCTGATTTTGTTCTATAAAAGCTTGATAAAGTTGAACCGGGAAACTAGTAAGAAATAGTAACTTTAAACTAGAATTCGAATCATATATAGGCTTCCGAATTCCTCATGAGAGCTATAAGAAGAGAAACAGCTTCCGTTTTTCTAATACCAGACATAGATCCAAACAAGGTATCAGAGATAACATTCTCTATTTTACACCCAAAACAAATTTAGGATTTGGAAATTTTAGAAAATTATTGATAGGCGTCTTGTTATCATGGATTTATCCCTTCTCTTTATGTTATCTGAGACATTTACTTCCTCTCCAATAATGCCCGTTTTCCCGTTAGAAACAAGAACAACTGACCAGTATTTTAGACTCACTATACTATTTCAATCGTATAAGAGGCAAATCATATCCCTGAGGTTTTCGTCTAAACATCTACCGACCTCAATTCGACAATTTCGAAACACACTAACTCTCCGTGGGCTAGAAGGAACGATCAAAGTTAGATAAAATTAAACACAATGAATCTTCCAACAAAGGCAAGCTATCCATATATGAACCACTTTAAGTCTTCAATATTTCCTATATCAAAACTTCTTAAATAATAACTGGGATATAACGAGGTCAGCTGGACTTTATTTCATATGTAAAGGCGTATTCATTCCACTATTTGACAATCCGTTGACTGTATATACTTAGGTTCATGTTATAACGTTTGACCAGACATTGAGTAAATATCGGCACTAAAGACATATAATGCTTGTAAGAGGTATATACAAGACGCTCAGGTACTATACGTAGAGCTATATTATAAAAGTGTGCCCAGGTGTCCATATAACTGCACTTAACGTCTATGCGAATTAAACACACAAACGAAAAGAGAACAAACGTCATAAATCTAAATTTATAGCAGATGTATTAAACATGTTTACTAGACATAATGCTGCGTTGTTCTATTTTTTAGAATGCGAAGTTAAAATATTCAATAATAGTGAGAGGAGTTAACGAGATACATCTGAGCTCCTTGGGTACATCCCATAAAGCTGTGGTGCATTTCATATAAAACTGGACAATTACCATGCGAGGTTACCATCGAATTATAGACACAATACGAGTACTGGAAATCCCAGTACTCGAACGGTACTCATGGGAAACATTGCACCTGTAGAATTGTTTAAAGAAGATTCAAGTTTCACACCAATATGCCAAATGCCAACTTAAAAAACATATATAAAGGAGGGGTGCCCCCACACATTCGCTGAAGTACAGTGACTCGATCGAGCGACTTCTTGGATCGAGTTAGTAGAATAAGTAGATATTTTTGCCAGCTGCCTATGCATGTAATGGATGCCAGACAACTTCAAGGATTTATGACAGATTTGTCAGGTTATTTTTAGTTTCAATAGCCGATGACCCCAAACAGTCGTTTGTTTAAATAAATTACACCACATATTAAAGAATTGTTCATTGTGAATTTCAGTAAGAAGAATAAGTCATACATTCCCAGATAGTGTGTTTTGTAATAGAAACAACTAACCCATTCATTGCACAACCCACCTGATCACAAATTGTATCCCAAAGCTCGTCTGATCCACAAACATGGTGCCCACACCTAATTACTATAATCATGCGTTAAGATGGTTTTTACAAACTCGTTACTCTCATACATACAGAGGTTAAAAAAAGGGCTTTTTGGTCAGCCTTTAAAGAGATTTGTACTCGAGTCAACCAATGTGTAGTTAGAAATTTTGTGAACTTTGAGCATATTAATAAAAAAACTTTACGATTCTTTGTTACTTCGATATACCCTATGGTATTTATCCACCTGAAAGCACCACGTTTCCCAAGAGAACCATTCAAGACGTCAACCAACTTAGGAAAACACAACATTTCATTCCCCATGAATATTGTACAGTACTTCTACCAGGTCAACGGTTCTCTACCATGGACCATAGAACAATAGTGAAGATGTAACCTCACCTTGATTTACCTGGAATTTCTCACCTTTCTATACCTGATACCTCCAGATAGATAGTTACCCTCATTTATCACTTCTATGTAAGTTCTAAATTAAGGCTATTCATTTTATTTGAAATATGCTTGCTTCTACACAACGACATTACTCACACTACAATCCTAAATACTGACATTTTGGGTGGCTATATCCGTTCTAATTTGAAAAGATAGACTAGGTCCCCTTTATATTCAAATAGAAATAACAAGAGATAATACAAGATGCTACTCTTTCTTCTCAAATTCTATATTCCCTATGTTTCCATTTTTATTTTATTTTTAAACGCTTGTGAACTCTATAATTCCAACACCTTTTTCGAAAATGAAAACACTCCTCTTAAAATGATATTATTGACTTATCTCAGTACTTGACGGTTTGCATTTTGTCTTACAGAATCTATTCCATCAGGGATAGCCTGATGGACATGTTGTTGGTGCCATTACGCGAAAATAAAGGGTCGAATGTTGAAGAATGTTATGATGTGTACTACTGTTACATTTAAAACAAAACAGTTCAGTCGATATTAAGGGTATAGCTTAATTCACACTGGAAATGAGAGGTGCCAAACGTTTAAATATTTACAAAGTTGGAAAAAATCCGAAAAACCTATTTCACTCACTTCCGGTATTGGCAAATACGACGAAGAATTCACTTATTTATCGAAAACGGTTCATACAATTCAAAAAGGTGCATAGCTTTTGTTCATTGAATTTTAAAAAATGTTTTTCGAAAGCAATATTTGGTATTTTATGCGATTTCCTAAGGATGGGAAGACAAACTAAAAAGATCATTAAAACTGATTTAAAAAGATTAATAAACAAATACAATTATTTTAGCAGATATTCTACAGAATGAAATTTTTATTTTTTGCTGTTAAAGTAATCCAGTTTTGACGAATAGGCAACCAAAGCTGCACTGTATATTTTATCTGTCGATATAACATTCAAATTGCTTATTTGGACTCGTGAGTACTAATGCTTTCGGGATATATATATATATATAAATAATTTCCCAATCTCATTTCCACGTCACAAGAGGCTTCGTGAAATAATTTTCCTCAAAACCAACAAAGGGATCCAGCTGGAAATTGAAAAAGGCCCAGCCAAGCCTCTGTGTTCACATGGGATATATTGATTTTTTTGTATCTATATACACGGTATAGATTAAAATTTATTTATTCAAAATTAATGAGAGTGCAACAGTCGACGTAACCCGGAAGTTGAAAATAGTATTATGTAAACTCAGATTGAATATTCACTTCTTATAGGTCCCACAAAACTGTATTGACATATACAAATACTACAACTATACTCAGCTTGAATATATAATAAGGTAATATTTCTACATAATTTGTTTTATCCAGACATTTCCTCTGATCAGTTCTCTTCCAGTGTGTTTTCAGTTATTACACCCAGATAACACACGTTAATACTGCGGTATATAGATAACTTACAGTTCATATATCTAAACTGGAACAAACAAGATTCACCTTTATGATGTATGCACAGTTTTCATCAAATCAACCAACCCTAACGTTGTTAACTGAAATCAACAATTTCGATAAATTTTTGGTTTTCTATGTAAGAAGTATATTAGGATGGGTAATGTTTATAGAATATTCATGCTATTCCATCAATAAAAGGTGGGACCCAATCAACATCAAGTATGTTAGTGTTTTCCTGCAGTTTCCGGATTAAACAAGTACTAAAATAACCCAGTGCGACCTCAACTCATAATATCGCTATGTTTATTACGGATTCCTTATCATGTAAACAAAGATTGATATAACTAATGACATAATACAAATACCCCAATAACTGATAGTTCATAATATAAACAGACATTGACACAAGCAAATAATAACTCAAAATGCTAAGTCAGTTGATCCAAACATAGATAAATACAGCCCAGTGCATTCAAGGATATTGCCGAACAGTGTCATTACCACCAGTTTATTATTTAAACACAATAATAATAATGTCAGAATAGGTATACATTCCCAGCTATATTCATATTTATTAACAAATAAATCAATTAACCTACCTGTTGTATAGAAAACTGTAGATAGATACAGGTACATTCCCAGCTATATTCATAGATCTTAAGAAATAAAGCAATTAAGCTACCTGTTGCATAGAAAACTGTAGATAGATACAGGTACATTCCCAGCTATATTCATGGATCTTAAGAAATAAAGCAATTAACCTACCTGTTGCATAGAACACCGTAGATAGATAACGCCAAAAGTTTTTCATATTTCCAAACCCCAACCATTATATTTTAAAACAATCCAATGTGTGTAACATTTTTAAGCTGTTCCGATCTTGGCGTGCGTGTTGATGAATTCCAACTCTCATATGTTGACACGTGACCATCCCATAAGCCTGTAGTGTACCGGGTCAATTTTCATCTGAAACAAACAAAAAACTATAAAATCATAAACTATTAAATCAGAAATGTAAACGACGACATCATCGATTTGCGAGCAGAGACAGCTTATCTTTTTATTAGATAACTTAAAACCACCGAGTACGGTGTTGTTGACAGCTAGCTTTCTGGCCCGTGTCCTCGGTGTACCTATCGCCGCACATTTTGTGTCAGTCAGTGGATCCTGTAACAATAAACTAAAGGTGACATTTCAGTCCCCAGAGACAACATTAACGTCAAAGTTCTTTCAAACTACTTGGTCTAGATTTACACCCCATTTTAACCTAGATCTACCTTACACTATAAGCTAATAATACATAAAAATGTAATTCTATACATATATACTTTAATCTGCAGATCATGATGTCTTTATTTACTTAAAGATTTGAAAAATAAATTGTTTAAAAAGAAACCAAATATTAAATGGGGCATAATCCTTGCCTCACACCATTTTTAGCTGCGACTGAGCAGCTCTATAGCTCACTCTGTCTGTCTGTCGGTCGGTCGGTCTGTCTGTCGGTCGGTCCCACTTTCCCTCATGACGACTTGACCAGTATAGAAGCCAAACCGCTTAAGACAGAGACTTCACATTTGGAAAGCAGCTAAATATGATGCTAAACTACACTCCCATTGAAAATGGGATCATTCCTAACAAATTCCAGGTTTCCATGACAACAAATATGTCCCGATCTGTTCCCTTTTTTGACATGACGACGTGAACAGGATATAAGCCAAACCGCTTAGGATAGAGAGTTCAAATTTGGAATGCAGCTTAATAAGATGCTAAATTAAACTTCTATTGAAAATGGGATCATATCCCAACAAATTTCAAGTTTCCATGGCAACAAATATGTGCGGATCTGTTACTTTTTTACATGGCCATGTGAACAGGATAGAAGCCAAACCGCTTGAGGTAGAGAGTTCAAATTTGGACTGCAGCTTAGTATAATGCTAAAAAAAAACTCCTATTGAAAATGAGATCATTTCGAACAAATTTCAGGTTTCAATGGCAACAAATATGTCCACATCTGTCACTTTTCTTTTACATCACCACGTGAACAGGATAGAAGCCAAACCGATTAAGACAGAGAGTTCAAATTTGGAATACATCTTAATATGATGCTAAGCTAAACTCATATTAAAAATGGAATCATTCCTAACAAATTTCAGGTTTCAATGGCAACAAATATGTCCGCATCTGTAACTTTTCTTTTACATGACCACGTGAACAGGATAAAAGCCAACCGCTTAAAATAGAGAGCTCACATTTGGAATGCAGCTTAATATGATGCTAAACTACTTAAATATAACATTTTGCAATGCTTAATCAGCTAACATTCTAAATAAACCCTGTCTAGTAAAGAATAGCTTAATGTCGCAGCTATAGTGATTCTACATTTGTTTATTTATTTAAGAGTCTAGCCGTAAGAGAGTGTATATTGCTTGATCCAGGCATGAAGAAAAAACACAATACCTTATTCAACAAAAGTGTGTGGGGGGAAAGGAGGGAGGGAGTTCTCTTCGTATCAGAGCTACAATTTGGTAACGTTTTCAGGTTGATTGATTGGTGTTTTACGCCGTGCTTATAAGTGTATTTCACTTGTATGACGGTGGTGTATTCCAACAATGATCGACACAAGCACAACCAAGGTGTGAATCTACCATTATTTGTTGGGACGTTAATCTTCATCCAGTAATAAGTAAAGGTAGCATTGCAACTTTTCTAACAAGTTGCCCGTAACCAAAGGACTGGTGTTTTCGTACAAATCAGACGTTTCTATGTATAAACGAAAGTCTTACATTGAGAATCATAGGAAGTTTCTGGTCCCTTTACACAGTCCTAGTCGGGTAAAGTTTGTCCTGAAATTGGCTGGACTGAAGCGACAAAGGATTCCAACATCGTCAACCTTCGGTCTTACGTTTGCAGCAATCCAGGATTGAAATGCTGGGCACAGGCTCCAGCTAGGAAAATCCGATATCATAACAATCATACTATATAGCACTGAATACGGAATGCGTACATGCCTTATTCGGCTGGATTAAAATGAATAATTCGGATACGAGTAAAACCAAATCGATTGTTTTGTGTTCCCTTCCATCCGCGTGTAGAGCACACCTGTGTAGGTCTACTTCGCCGGAGTGTATGGCTTACCTTCGATTCAGGTATCCATTAGATTACCTCCCATTCGATTGGATCAATTCCTCAGCGACTGTAGACACACCTTGGTCATAACGAGGCTCCTTTAGGTGTAGTAATACTCAGTGGGTAGCCGTAAAAGATGCCGTCGGGGGAGACCAAATAACAGCTCTTTGAAAAGAAACTATCTCCCCCAGGCCTTTATTAATTACTAGAAATAAATGTTTATTGATTGATTTTACACACTTTATGTCAAATGAGCTATAGATCCATTTAGCATAGTTTATTGGGAGAATAAATAAACAGCTCGCTGCTCGTACATTGCACGGATAGGTTTGAAAGCGCAGATAGATTTATACCCGGCATGGTCGACAGATATGAAAGCGCAGCTAGAGTCAATATCGTATAACAAACAATATGATATTCATGAGCACCGGCTGGCTGACATTTTTACAACGGTGGACGCTTGGTTAATTTGAGTTAACATTTACACCTTTTCAACGAGAAGAGTTCAAAGCGGATCGAATATTGCTATTTCTCTGTGTATGAATAATAGGGAACTGACATGGCTGTATATCTGAACGCCTATAGTCTCTGTTAGATGCCGAGTTCTGTATCTCTAATAGTCTGTTATAAAATGTAGCCTTATTTAGAAAGTGGGAGGTTTGACGAGGGCATATGATTCATGCACTCACTAGATGAACATTTTTCGTCTTTAATAAATAACGAAACCTTGGTGGCATGATAACATGGAGTATAAACACGTTGTATTGATCTTATGCACAACCCCCACAAATATTCCCGTCCTAAATGTCTATAAGGTAACCTATGAAGTACGGTCATAAAGTTTTGTGAAGTCTACTTTAGGCTGACAGTTTCCGTAAATTTTACACTTAATTTACAACGGCGTAGGTACAACCAGGTAGGCGTATACCAAATTATTAACTCATGTGTACTGTGGAACTAGACATCTATGAGGTAAAGTAGAAACACGATCGAACCTGCTAGCTCTGAAACAGATGAACAGCCTAGGCTATTAGTCACGTTCTGCTCTGGTATTTCACGTAATTCGCTCTACTTCCGCGTACCTCCTTCATTCTCACTAGTTTTTGATATAAACAGAAAGTTAAAAAGATGACGATTCTCTCTTCTTCACCTACAGCTGAACTCACCGGCAACACCAAATATTCACATGGGAATTCAAACCAATGCGATAGACTTAAGTAGGAGAGTACGACATTTGCATACCTTATTACTATGAACATGTTTGGAGACTATCTTATACAATAAAGCAACTGATGTATAACTATCTTAGACAGTATAATAACTAAAACACTACTGTCTACAAACTAGAATAACTGAAATTGCTAGTTTAAACAGTAATAACTGAAGTATCTCAAACAGCAACATTACCAGAAAATGAACTCGAACACTACTCTCGTAGACATCAAAAGAAGTGAAACATAACCTTAAGTAATATGATGACAGAAACAAAACTATTTCAGAAAAAATAATAACTGAAACACTTTTAGCTTGGACCATACGATAACTTAGACCACCGATAACTAAAACATTAAAAGCTCAGACCATACGATAACTGAAACAAATAGCTTAGACCATACGATACCTAAAACACTAAAAACTTAGACCATATGACAACTAAAACACTAAAGCCTAAGACCATACGATAACTGAAACAAATAGCTTAGACCATACGATACCTAAAACACTAAAGAATTAGACCATATGACAACTAAAACACTAAAAGCTAAGACCATACGATAACTGAAACAAATA
>JAVFBW010175573.1:0-20394 GCA_034783835.1 Mopalia ciliata
TGAGGGAGCGGGTGGGTCATGGCCCTGCAGAATACTCCCTCGGCTTCCTCGGTCGATCGTAAGAGGCGAGAAAAGAGATTGCTCTCTGTTGCCCTGGTTTTCTCAGAGCTAAATGGTAACGGGAAGCAGATTTGTTTGTGATGTTCTGTATTTTTCTCCGTCGTCATATAAGTGAAATACCCTTGAGTACGACGTTAAACACCAATCAAACAAATAAGCAAACTTAGTCCAACATGATTTTCTTTGCCCTTACAGCTGACTGTAATCAAAGTCCAGTAATAATCCCTAATCACATTTGATTAACTTTTTATTTATGTAAAAATTTATATCCTTGAATGAACAAAACCCTGGCGGTATAATTTTATTTGTCTGAGAACATTCACGAACATACAAGAATGAGAAATGTGTAGCCAAACAACCTTTAAGTGTGTGGATAGATAAGGGATGCAACATGAAATATTAAATGAATTTAATCAATTACATTATAACTGTTGGAAAAAAGGACCATTTGGCTAGTATTATTTGTGCAAGTAGTTTGGGTATCAGGAATTATCTCTGCTGTTCAAACTGCAATGATGTTTTAATAACAGCACCCTTGTTTATTTTCATAGTAGTGCAATAGTCTTGGGTGTGGTTCTCATGTCATATTAGGAGCAACATTAAGCCTATTTGCTGTAGGGTATTTTGGCACTTGTAGAAGTCGTAGACAATGCAAACTGAACAAAACTATAGATTAGAATAATGTATCTGTAAAAAATATGTGTTTAAATTCCTTATTTAAGTTTGAGATACATGTTTATCAGACACAAGAAGTTTGCACTTGATTAAATAAAAAATATTTCTACAGGCAATAGGTGTACTTTCTTGTACATATTCTCAGCACTTACAAGGTTTCCTCTCAGTTTTCCACTGTACTTAGGCATGGAACAGTGAAAAATGTACAATACATTGTCCTGTAACTAAAATACCCTTGAGTATGACATAACACCCCGATGAAAAAAAGGAAGGAACAACAAAAAATGAAGAAAGACTGTAACCTCATTGTAGGATTACAACTATTATAACTAACTAATATAATTGTCTACTGTTAGAAGTAGGGCTGATCCTCTTGAAGCTTCCTTACATAATAATATTGTTGCAAACTGTTACATGTCCTGTAATCTTTGCAATCAGTCTACTAATAAATCAAAATAGCTGATCTTGATAAAGTTTTTAAAAAAAATATTTGTAATATTATTTTGCATTTAATTCAAAAGAACATAACTAACAACTTATACACTTTATAGGCCTATTCATGATCGTTAATTAAACTGTAAAGGTTATAGTAAAAATAAATATCCTTGAGTATGAAAAATATTTGTTTCTGTCTGAAAGTTGTTCATAATGAAATCTGCACCAAATTAAAACAAATATAAAGCAGTTAACTGATTAACTAATTAATTATGACAAAACCAAGTATCAGCTCAGTATTTGAATTATAAAGTGATATTTTATTAAGGAACTACATGTATTATGTACTCATTACCTGATACATACTAATCCATTAAAACAGAAGATTTAAGGTAGAAAAAAAATAACTTTGTTTACGTATTTCATTTTATTAGAAAACTGGAAGAAGCCCCAGAAAAGAAAAGGTATTTGATTTGTTATTTCTGGGAATTTTTCCCCTTAGTATTGTTGTCCTCATGGAAATATCTTGTCGATTGTACTACTTTTTATTTATTACCCAATTGATGTATTTGCTTTTCAGTGCAAGAAAACCATTAATATTTTATAACCATACAAAACAGTAACCAATGCAGGATTGGCACATCTGAATGTGTAATATTACCTAGCCATTTGTATAAATGTTCTGCAAGAATATGATTTTCAGGATGTGTTTAACATTTCCCTTTTTTACCCCTCGGCCAATTTTGGCCTATGGGTATTGTCGTCATCATGTACGTCTGTTCGTCCGTCCTTTAACATGATAACTCCAAAACAAAATCACGTAGTGACACCAAATTTGGATATGTCGTGTATCTAGTGAATTGTGGGAAGCCTATTTAAATTGAGCGTGCCCATGAAATAATTTATGGAGTTATGTCTCTTTTTAAACTTTTTTGCTATACCTTGATATCTCGGAAATGAAATCACATAGGTCCACTGAATTGGGATATGTTATGTGTCTAGTGAATTGAAATTCTACGTTCTTGCCAAACGATTTATGGAGTTATGCCCATTTTTCAACTTTTTTTCTATACCATGATCCGTTAACATGATAACTCCAGAACAAAATCACCTAGGGACACCAAATTTGGATATGTCGTGCTCGTGAAATAATTTATGGAGTTTTGCCCCGTTTTCAACTTTTTTTCTATACCATGATATCTTGGAAATGAAATCACATAGTCCACCGAATTTGGATATGTTATGTGTCTAGTGAATTGTGGGAAGCCAATTTAAATTCTACATTCTCTTCAAACGATTTATGAGTTATGCCCCTTTATCAATTTTTCTGTCTACAGTGATAATCACATGTGGCCATTAAATTTACACTTATTATGTATCTAGTGAGTTGTGAGAAGATTGGGCGTGCTCGTCAACTGATTTATGGATTTATGCCCCTTACTTACTTTTTTCCATTCCATTATATCGCCAAAACATAATCATGTAGGGCCTCCAAATTTAGATATGTTATGTATCTAGTAAATAATTTGAAACCTATTGAAATTGCTCATGCCCGTCAAGGGATTTATGGAGTTATGCCCCTTGTTCAACTTTTTTTCTATACCATGATATCTCTGAAACGAAATCATGTGTGGCCATTTAATTTAAATATATTATGTATGTAGTGAATTGTGAAAAGCTTATGGTTTGGGCATGTTTGTCAATTGGTTTTTGGAGTTTATTTATTTTGGTACCGCCATTACATATCAATGCATTCTTTCTGATGCTCTATGTCGAGCCGAGGGGTTTTGACAGAGGAGCTTTTATTTCGGTTCAATTTGTTTTTCATAGATAAACTGTGAATTGCCTGTTTTATGTGCCAGACTTAGGCTATCTGTGGGGAAAAAATTGTCCTCATAACTCCAAAAACATGTGGACTCTTTAGGAGTCTTTAATCTCATTCCATGTTGGGTCACAGTGGTAAGCAAAAGAGACTACTGATCCTCCCTTTTCAGTGTCAGAAACGGACTGTTGTCATATTTGTGAAATTTCCTGGGGTCTTCTGGTAAACTCCCAATCAATCAATCAATCAATCAATCAATCAATCAATCAATCAATCAATCAATCAATCAATCAAAACTGTCTCGCGTGTAAACTGTTTACCATCTTAGGTCATGGAAATGAAATGCAGATTGTAAACACACCACAACATTTTCAGACTATTCATTTGATGTAAAATGGCAATTATTTTACAACTTAAATTTGTCAAATCAGTGCTGACACAGCCATGCTATAACAGAAAAGATTGATGGTGTTTGACTTTACATAAACAGGAGGTTTTAGGGAGCCTCTGGTTGCTCTCTTGTCAAATAGGCAACACTATATAACTGATCAGTTTGTTTTATGTTTTTGGAGCCCTCTTGCTTAGGGCATTTGTTTGAAGAGTGGCATTAGTGTTTTTACTGAGCACTGGAGGTAAAATAACTTTTCCAACATTATGGAAATGCTTCACTTGTTGGTAATGCAAGTGCTAATTTTTGTTGAAATACACTGCCATTATGTAAGTGAAATGCCATTAAGCACGGCGTAAAATGCCAATCAATTAATCAATTTCATGTCTTAGGTAAAGCTAGAAGAGCCTCAGGTAATACATGTTTGAGGGACACCAGCCTTGATGCCCAGTTATAGAGGAATCGTCTTGAGTTTTTAAAGAATTTAAGGTGTATACAAACAGTATGATTTGTAGTTACAACAAGGGGATTCCTCTTATTTGTTTCATCTAGAATTTGAAAGGTGTTTTCCCAAAAGTGAATTTGATCACAGCAGCAAGTTCAACTTGCTTTATCCTGGTGGAATTGTCCAATGCATTGGTTTTGCATATCACAACCCTAAGCCATGTAGTGGTTATGTATGTGGTACATAGCCTTCAAAAGGTCTATAACGGATGTGTTGAGAAAAAATCATTCATTTTACTACACTTTTTTATTTTTGTATACTTTTCAGTTCTACACCTCCTCGTAAGCAGTCCCGTTCCAGGAGTCCAAGGTATGTAACATTGTGTCACCACTAAATTATGTTCTTGAAACAACAGTTCCCACCATCATGGCTTCGTGGCCTTAGTGTCTCTGCATTCTAAACCTACATGGTCTTCACCAAGTCAATCTGTCAACCATCAGGTACATGTATATGAGTGAGTCATATCAAAGCACATCTGAGAAGAATTCTTTTGAATTCTGGTAGAGTGGTTGTCAATATATTCTTGTACCCTGGGTGGGGTAGCTGTACGGAGATTCCTGATCTTCCATTGCTCTTTTGCTCCTCAAACTAAGAGAGTGCAGGGAGGGAGCTGTGTTGCCCTGGTGCTCTCATCTTGTGATCGTCCTTTTCTTGACTTTCTTTGTTGGCACTAGTGTTGTGGCTCATATGAGGTAGCATATACCTCATATAGCGTATAGGTATGCCATTAAACTCCAGTCAGCGGGCGGTTGGAGGGAGCTTCATGTTGCCGTGTTGCTCTCAGAGCTATTAAAGGGGAACAGGAAGCTGATCTGTTTGTGGCGTCTGTATTGCGTCCTGTTTTTGTCTCGTCCTGTCTTTGTTTGTTGCCAGTGATGTCGAGGGTGGTTTCCTTCACCCATTTGGCTGGCACGTCATCATATAAGTAAAATACTCTTGAGTATGGTGTTAAACCATACAAATTATACTGTAATCGAAGAAACTGAAGTCGTTAACTTGTCTAAGATGTGGTGACCTAACAATGTGTCTTGCTATTTCATGTTTTGCTTTAGAAACTTGTCTTAGGGTGACCTGTCGTTCGTGGGAATCTACCTGTACCCTGGTGCTTACTGTGCTGTGTTATATTTTTTGTTGCAAATGCTGTTCTCTCAGTTTCGTCAATTTTGATGCTTGTCTTCACTTAGCACTGGAGGAAAATTAACTTTCCAACATTATGACAACGCTTTACATGTTGGTTTAGCTAGTGTCAATTGTTCTTGGAATGCACTGCCATCATATAAGTGAAATACCCTTAAGCATGGCGTAAAACACCAATCGATCAGTCAACATATATTGATGTTAAGCAGTATTACTATGCATACATGAAGTCACTTGTACATGTTATTTTCTTCTGTTATCAGCATTTCAAAGTCTAAGCGAGCACGCCGTTCTTCCTCACCAAGGAAGCGATCTCGATCACGAAGTGGTTCCAGACACAGACAATCCTCAAGGTAAACCAAAAAAATAATTAGTGTACAGGTATTTTTATTTACCCATTAGGTGGTGCTCTGTCATATGAACAATATAATCTCATTTAAACTATGCTAAATAAGAACTATGACTATGATTGAAAACAGCCCTTCCATTGCTCAAAAAACATCTGTACCTACATGTATTCCCCAAAATGTCTGGAGACATTTACCCAAAATTGGTTATTCCCCAAAACACCTCTGCCTTTGGTCAAGGTATTAAAAATACCTGTGTATTTGGGAAAGTTGTTAATGGCTTGTGGAAACAATGTGGTCTTCTACAAAATACTATTGGTTTCTTGTCCTAACTCTGTTTTAAGAGAAGTAATCTAGTTTGAGCATAAAACAAGAACCAAGATACCAGGCTAACATAAGTATGTATTTTCCTTCTTCCAAGATAACTGTAATTTATTGATCTTGTAGGAACAAGAAACGCAAAGAGAGGGATCGTAGCCGTGACCGTCGTTCAGATAGAGATAGAGATCGCGATCGTGACAGGGATAGCAAGAAACGACACCGTGACATCAAAGACCGGGACCACAGGGACCGTGATGACAAGGCAGAGGTGAAGATCAAGCGTGATTACGATGAAGAGGAGAAAGGTTACACTAGTCCTGGGCGCAGAGAGGACACTGATCGTACCGTGTCACCAAGTCCAGGGAAGCCACACCTGGACAGCAGTCCTGGTGGAAAAAATGGACGAAGTGTTATAGATGTTGAAGCAACAGAGAAACGTAAAGAAGATAGGGAATCTGATGATATGGACACTAGTGATTAAAGGGAATCAACAACTACAGCATTAATCCAGTGTATTCATTTATGATTACAACCAATCCAGTGTATTCATGTATGGTTACAATGAATCCAGTGTATTCATTTCTGATAAGAATGAATCCCATGTAATCATTTGTGATTACAATGAGTTATGTCAGTGTATTCATTTATGATTAAAATGAATCCAGTGTATTAATTTAGGATTAAATTGAATCCAGTGTATTCATTTAGGATTACAATGAATTTAGTGTTACACAGTGTATTCATTTAGGATTGCAATGAATCCTGTGTATTAATTTAGGATTAAATTGAATCCAGTGTATTCATTTAGGATTATAATAAAATTGTCACTTTACAAAACTTTTTTTTTCACAGTCTTCTCTCTAAAAGTAGCATTTGTCCATCAATTCACTTAAAGCAACATGTACCAATGAATGAATACTTGTTTAACATGGTAAAATCTTGTGAAACCTCATGTAGTAAACACTGGTTAATTATATCCCAATACATGTGTAATGTTACCTGATCTCTAAAACCTGTATTAATGTATTTCACCTTGCCGCCTTTAACATGTCCTTCAGCTTTTTTATGGGTCTACCGTTCCCTAGAAATGCAACATTTCAACAGAAGCTCTATGCTTTAAATCAATGCATGAATGTCTATTGTAGTGTTTTGCTTTGCTACATACATATTATTGTTGATTATATGCTTTTTTTTGTCCGTCATTATCATAATGTCACTGCTTGTTTGAACAATAAAGTTTCATACGTTTTTAAACTGAAGTTTTATTTATCAGTTCTCAGTAACAGTAACAAAAATGTTTGTTTTTTTTGGTAATTTTAAATAGTTCTGCTAAAAATTGTAGCAACATTTTGCTTATGTAAGTGTTTGGATATATAACGCTTATTCTTAAAAAAGAATTGTAATATCTCATAGCCCAGCGTATATATATATATGAAAACAAAACACTGTATCTGTGTCCGTAAATAAAAACTATGAAATGAAAACATATCTTTAGCGATCTTTGGTAAATTGCACTCAATTCCATTACAAAATGTTTGGTGGCGGTCTTTGTGGGAGGACAGTGTTTATGGAGAATAACCAATTATTTTCGGTACCATGTTAATTTTTTTAAAAGAATTGCATAAGCAGAAATGAGTCCAACTCCAATTTGCTGGACACTTGGTGCAACCATGGAGGTAAATTTAGAAGGAGTGACAATTCAGCCACTTCAAAGGGTATAATGATCAGTTCGGCCAAATAGCTCACAGCTTGGTTTGATACGGTTGAGTGAACATGACTTGCCCTAAATAGCTTAATTCATGCATGCGCATGTATGGTTTCACGGGATGTCTATTAGCTCTGTGGTAATGCGGATTAAGCTCCCGTAGTGTCTGCTTGATTAGGTGTTGAACTCTTATGACAACATGATATCTAGTGTCAAACACACAAAATGTGTTGGAAATGTTGGCAGGCTGTCATTAGTGCATAGTTGACAGAATAACTGGAGGTTTTGGAAGTGGCGCTCCATAGTATACTACAACTTAATCATTTGAAATGCTTCGAGTGAAAGATTTTGCCTCGTTAAAGTATACAATAAAACTGATACATTTATTTCCAAAACCACAGAATATAGTCAGTGAGCTTGGAGTTGAAAATTTCTCTGGTTATATTTAATAAACGCACAGGAAGTACATGCAGTTTTATCCCTCTGTAGGCGTGGCTGTAAATACAGATTAACAATTTACGAGGCGCCGTTATATCTTAATAAGTAACTATAAGACGATTAGGAGTCCTTGTCCATTTCATACTACCTTCACAAACTTTTATATTTTTATAAATGCAGATTTTATAATTGTTAACTCAAACGATGATATATTTTAGTTTCCAAAATGAGCTAATTATTATCTCTCCAAAAATACAGTATGCCTTACTAAAATATGTTTCATATTATTTTTTTGCATAAACATCTGTTAATAAAACCAAAACCTTTAACATACTTGATAAACATACAAACAATTTGACGTTATAAAAGTCCAAGTATAACCTTTTGACCGCCCGATACACAACTGTAATCCTTTAATTGCGCTTCCAGAGGGAGTATGGAGAGGTGCCATAATCCTTTTCATTCGATTAGGCTGGTTTAAAAGGTATTTCGATTAGCTCCAGGGGGTTAAATAGTGTATACTTCTGCAATAAGCAAACATTTGTAGCAATCAAAGGAAACACAAGATCACTGCTTTTTATAACTTATATATCTCTGGACAGGTTTAACCGTCGCGGAAGAGAGATATAATTCTAATAAGAACACAGTCCAATCTGCATCACGTTGTTGGAACAGACACTCGCCGAAATGCGGAAAGTATTCAAATTGCAACTTAAAAATGCTTAATTTTAAGATTTTAGCAGATTTCCCCATGTTAATTAAATGGGTAAATTTTCCGTTTTTCAATAGCCGATTTTGCTTAAACCGTGTCACCGTCGCGCAATTAGCCTATACAATATAATAGATCATTCAAATATGAAACAATGTGCAAATTTGGGAAAACCCTGCTAATGCGGAAATATGTGTAAATTGACAAAAACTGTAAAAGTTCTTTGACAAATTAAAATTTTTTAAACCATTATAATTACAAAACTATTTGTCACTTTTATTTGAGTATTTTACATCCCGATAGTGTGAAAGATACAGATTACGAATTGTGTAAATGCGCATAAAACAAATCTATGCACTTTGGTGGGAATAAACTTCACTAGACAGACGCCTGTAAGTGGGAAAAAACCTCACTAGACAGACGCTCATGAAAGTGAGCAAATTTTTATCCTTACGGGACATACACATGTAAGTGCAAACAAGCCTCACGAGACAGACGCCTGTAAGTGGGAACAAGCATCACAAAACAGGCGCCTATAAGTGGGAAGAAGGCTCACGAGACAGACGCCTTTGATACTGATCCACCAGATGGCCTTCGTCTTTAGCAACACAATTTCGTACCTCAAGTTTTGATGTGAAATGTTTGACTCACTCACTAATTCTTCACTAAAATTTACTATTCGTCTTGCTTCTGTGTCTACGTTTCGTAACCTCAGGGATAGAACTAGTCCTCGCGGACTTTATTCCCGCCAATGGTATCTCTTTATAACTCTTGCTACACATTTATCTCTATTCTCGTGAATAAAACATCAATCAATCAATCAGTACCTGGTGTCTGGGACATTTGAATTGAAATACCTTCCTTGTCCAAATGTACACACGCCATCTCTGTACACATGACCATCCCATTTTCCGAACATCCACACCTATTGCAACCATCAGTGGAGGCGAAACCTTCGCCAGCCTTGTACGTCTTTCCATCGTACTCACAGAAACCATGGGCGACCACTTCACGTTTAAGTGGCGAGGCTACAACATAATACAACAAAAGCTACTAAAACATGAAATTACTCGATTCACTTTAATACTGTTTAAGTTTTCAACAAATATACTGTTTGTCGTTTATCCACAATCCACAATTAATCGGAATATAATCACATGATCACATTGTCATTGTTTCGACCAGTGCAGCTGTTTCGAATGGTATTCTACAGATGCAATACCTGAACCAACAAACCTCACGAGACCGATGCCTGTAGGTGGGAACAATTTTAGCCTCACGAGGCAGCGCCTGTTAGTGCGAACAAGGCTCACCAAACAGGCGCCTGTAAATGGAAACAAAGCCCACGAGACAGACGCCTCTAAATAGAAACCAGGCCCACGAGACAGACGCCCGCAAGTGGAAACAAGGCTCACGAGACAGACACCTCTAACAAGAAGGAACAAGGCCCACGAGATAGACGCCTATGATACTTATCCTGCTGATCCACCAAGTGGCCTACATCGGATGCTACTTTTTAGCAGCTCAGGGTCGTAACTAAAATTTGGCGAACTGCCGGATCTATTTCGTAACTTCAAAAATATTTGTATTGAAATACCTTCCTTGTTGAGAGGTAAACACGCCATCAGTGTACACATGACCATCCCATTCTCTGAACAACCACACCTATTGCAACCATCAGTAGCTGCGAAACCTTCTCCAGCCTTGTACGTCTTTCCGCCGTACTCACAGAAACCATGGGCGACCACTTCACGTTTAACTGGCGAGGCTGTAACATAATACAATTAAAGCTTTTAGCACATTAAATATCCTGATTAACTTACTGTTAAAGTTTCAACAAATATACTGTTTGTCATTTATGTTTGCGTTTGTATCAAACAATTTTCATCTACAATTAATCCCGGAATATAATCACTTTGTCGTTTTTTAGACCAACATTGTGGTTTCGAATCGTATTCTATATATGCAATACCTGAACCGAGCAAGCCTCACGAGACAGATGCCCATAAGTGGGAACAAATTTAGCCTCACGAGACTCACGCCTGTTAGTGCGAACAAAGCTCACGAAAATCAGGAAAACTTCCGGATCTGGTTCGTAAATTCAATAATATCTTGGATATTTGCGTTTGTAATACCTTCCTTGTCGATTTGTAAACATGCCCTCATTGTACACATGACCATCCCATTCTCTGAACAACCACACCTATTGCAACCATCAGTGGAGGCCAAACCTTCTCCAGCCTTGTACGTCTTTCTGCCGTACCCACAGAAACCATGGGCGACCCCTTCACGTTTTATTGGCGTTTCTACAACAATATATAGCAAAAGCTACAAGAAAATCAAAATAGCCTGATAGGCGCCATATCTAAATAGCTGGGGACACAAGATTCCATAGTGGACCTGGGTTCACCATGCCTTGCGATAATCCGAGTGGCTGGGGACACAAAGTGCCATAGTTGACTTAGGTTCACCTTGCCTTGGGATAATCCGAGTGGCTGGGGACACAAAGCGCCATAACTGAGTCGGGTTCACCTTGCCATGGGCTAAACGCCATAGCTGAGTCGCGTTTACTAAACTATACGATTACGTTAAGAACTACTCAAGCAAAATAAATTTTTACACTTTATTTTTGGTACAATTCTAATTACCTTTCGGACAGTACATCTTGGTACACCCCACTCCAGA
Organism: Mopalia ciliata; assembly: GCA_034783835.1. Taxonomy (NCBI): domain Eukaryota; kingdom Metazoa; phylum Mollusca; class Polyplacophora; order Chitonida; family Mopaliidae; genus Mopalia; species Mopalia ciliata. The sequence goes on from JAVFBW010175573.1 coordinate 11,228, forward strand.
CTCAGTACAGTAACATGTGTTGCAACTATACGGATCTTCAAAGGTCGTTCCATAGTCAAACGTTTCCCCATGGAAGACACATTTGGGCGCACCTAAAAGAGCAAAAAGTACAACCATAGCTGGCAGACAGTGCTTGCAAATCATTCGTGAGGTGATTTAATGTAGTTGGGTGATTTTAATGTTCACGTCCCAATGTTATTTTGAAGTACTGAATCAATGTTTTTTCAATTTTTTAAAATCTATTGGTTACGATTTCCTCGCCAGAACTACGTATTGAGCAAAGGGAAAATCCTCTCACTTTCGCAATTTTCTGGCTGCTGTCGTGCCAACCCTGCGCTCGGACGTGATAAATATATATACATGCATCAAAATTGTACACGATTGTTTGATGATATGTTTAATATGGTACACGAGGATATTTCACCTTTATGACGACAGATTGTCAATTCCACACTATTTCTTTTGTAAATAATGTGAAAATCTGGGAGGAAACTATCCCTGCTGCTGCTGTAGCCACATCGTTTGACTCTCTCATATACCTGGTGATTGACAGACGGACTAATCCCTGAACGGTACATTGGTGTAGGCGGACACGTAGGCCTACACTGCTAAACCAACAGGGGCCGGATGCTCGAAAGAGTATTAGACGCTAACACCAGATTAAATTGCTGATACCGGGATAGAGATAGACCTACATATAATAGAGGATTAAATTTAATAGTGCTTTGAGCAACCGGCCCCTGGGCAAAACGAAGCTGATCAGTGTGAGATGTCTGTGTATTGCGTTATGTGGTGTCGTTTCCTCCACCCATTGTGCTGGCATGCCGTAATATCAGTATTAGATTAACCCCAAACAAACAAAGGAAATCATAACCTGTATCATGTCTTCTCCAGATGTTTGAAGAGATGTCGAGGGTTTTGTGCGGTGTTTTCAGCAATGGATAAAAGGTTATAATAAATATAAGTACTGCCACCCGAGAGCATATATATATATTTATATATATACTTAATGGGAACGTAGGTGCGCAAGCCAGAGGGAGCTTATTTGATTGGGAACACCAGGGCAACAGAAAGCAACCTCTTTTCTCGCCTCTTACGATCGGCCGAGGGAGTATTCCGCAGGGCCATGACACACCCACTCCCTCATAGGGCAAGAATAGCCTGATTGAAGTGGTGCCTCTACATGAACATAGTGCTTTGGACATTGATACATGTTTCCCAATGTATACTTTTGTATGCATTTAAAACTAGTATTTAAGGAGAGAAACTATCCGTAGCCCCCAGGTGGACTACGCATGGTATCTTTCTGTTGAGGCATGAACAGTTCATCTCCTGGGATCGCAAGTGACATCTCTGTAAACATGGCTCGTGCAAACAATTTTGTACATATACACAATTTTGAAGTTATTAAATCTTTTTTTTATTGGGTTTGTGCTTTGAAAACTGTCCAATGTTGATGTATCTTCCACAGTCTAACGGACACCTGTCTGAATGGTTATAGTAATATTGTCGAGTGTGCAACTTCAACAAAACACTTGCCTCTCCTAGAACATTGACAAATTTGATATGAAGTGTTTCGGATTATGAGCTCAAACACCACTACATGTATAAGCAGTGATTCTTGCACTATACATGCATATGTAAGTATAAACTAGTGTTATTTTTTTTTTTGATTTTTTTTTTTTTTTTGACATTTGCATTATCATAACATATTCACTTTTCATCACAAAATACGAGTTTAGGTGGCACTATCGGTTCCAATGTGAAAATAGACTGGGTCCCAATATATTTTTCAAATAGAAATAGTGTCACATAGATCTTTGGTGTTGGAATCCTGACTACTCACCATACAAAGTCACCTTGTCAACAATACTGTAAGAAAGTACTTGACATATTTCAAAATAAAGAAAGGCTGATTAGTCAACTTAAAACTGAAATTTGTTAGTTAAAAGGCCTCACTTTAATGAACCCTCTTTAGAATCTAGGTGTTTTTCGACCATTTTATGATCTCTCTCCTGTGTTCGTTGATATAAAGTTGATCAACTACATTTCTCTCACACTGCATTAACATATAAGCTTACTTACAAACCATATATGTTTTCATATTTACTTTTATTTTATTTAAAACCTTTGTATACTCTATCATTCCAATGCCTATTTCGGAAATCAAAAACAATCCATTTATTGTGAACGTAGAGTTTTGGACCTTGATACATGTTTTTCAATGTATACTTCTGTATGCATTTCTTGGTGGGCTATGCCTATTATCTTTCTGTTGAGACATGAGCAGTTCATCTCCTGGGATCGCAAGTGCCATCTCTGTTAACATGTCCAATATCATCTTAAGTGACACGTGGTACAAAATTGTCAGCAGTATACATTTGGGCGTCTTCAAAAGGTGGAGGTCCATCATTTTCAATTAAGTCTGCGGGTTGCCAGTTCACGCATTAAAATCTCCAATCACCCGCACTATACCACTTTTATCGCATGTACTAATATCACATTGTAATGTTTGAAAAATATCAACTGATTGAATGTTATATATGGACGCAATTTCGGGAGGTAGGTAGCAGGTAGGCTACATATATATATGTCATCCGTTATTTATCAAACCTGCATACCCTTTCAAAGCACAGTTTTATAACAAGTAATTATTCCACCAAGTCAAGCGTCCCTGGCGTTCTTGTTTTCATTCAACAGTCGCTTCCTCACAAGGTATACATTCCTCTGCAGCTGTTCGCTAAATCCAAAAGCAGTGTCTTTAAGTTTGCTGTTAGCCACACGCACTCTTTCTAGGTCTGGATACTAGTGGCCTGTGTTCATGTGGGCTTTTTCTATCAATCCTATGAGCTCTATCCAATGGGAGACTACCGTATTACGTCCCCTTACTCGCGCCACAGACTTCACCCTCTAGATTGCTTTTTTTGGAGTTCCGGCTTGTGCAGACACTGGAACGGGAATGCAAAAAGGTACTGTTCGGCATCTAAAGTTTTTTGTATTTATAAGAACTGTCCTTTTGTCAAATTAGTCGACAATAACTTAATACCGGCTGTAGTACTAATACCATCTTTAAACGGATGTTAAATTATATGTAATGCTATGTACGACGTACCGTAAACAAGCCTTCCTACAAATATCGTCCGATATGCAGAGACCATTTCTCAGCATTGTTGCAAGATGAATACCACTATGTAACAAATGCACAGTAATACTGGTAGTATGGTAAAATACAGTACTTAAATTGAATTCAAACCATTTCCCTTTTATTTCAGAATTGTGTGTTGTGAAAGGAGGCAAGCGATATTGTCTGCTGTGTTCAAATTGTGGAGGAAAGATTTTGAAAGATGGCACAGTTGTCAAGCTACATTGCATTCCCTCAGCGTCCAGTTCTGAGCAGCAAAAGAGGCGACATATTTGGTTGCAGAGAATCAAACTGGTGCGACCAAATGCACCAATAGGCCCCAACTCAAGGCTGTGTAATTTACATTTTGAGGATAATACTTGCACAGATGTATCTATTCCAACAAGGCTGAATTTGGCAACCAAGCGTCCCGATACTTTACCTCGTAGACCTATTGTCCGCAATACTGAGCCATGTACTTATAATGCTGAGCCCTGCTGTAGCTCTGCACAGGACTTGTCACAACCGGTCGTCGTACCTGACAATTGTGCACAGAGGGATGCTAGTATCCAGACAGACAAGATTAATGTAGATGTAGCTGATGCTGATACTCAGACAGTGTGTAGTGTTTTGAATAAAACAGAAAAGACTCCTGTAAAAGACTTCAAATCATCAGAGTCTCAAACGTTTGTTCCCCTTCTTAAACCAGAAATCATTCAAGATGATGATGGAAAAACCAGATACTATACTGGATACCCTAACTATGCCACTTTTCAATTATTTTTTACAACATTTTGCAAACATGGTGCCTAAAAGCTGACATACTGGGAGGGTCAAAAAAGAATTCAAAAATTTGCAGAAAACAGAAAATATTCGGACTCAAATGTAGAAAAACCTGGCAAAAAAAGAACGCTCAGAGTAATTGATGAGTTTTCCCTGGTATGTATCAAACTGAGGCTTGGGTTTTTACAGGAAGTTTTAGCAGATTTATTTGGGGTATCTGTGATGACAGTATCGAGAATCATAAACACATGGATTAATTTTATGTATGATCATATGCAGGGTCTAATTCCATGGCCAACAAAAGAACAAATTTTAAGTAACCTACCGAAAAGTTTTGCAGAAATGCCACAAGTTCGGATCGTAGTTGATGCAACAGAATTTTTTTGTGAAAAACCTGGTAACCTTGAAGCACAGTTTTTGACATGGAGTGAGTACAACCACAACAACACCTACAAAGTTCTTATTGGAGTTGCACCCAATGGACTGGTCACATTTGTTTCACGAGTTTGGGGAGGGCATAATTGTTCAGAAGGACGGTAATTTATTTCTCCCTAAATTGGAGAGTGGAGATGTCATTCTTGCAGACAAGGGCTTTACAGTAGGGGATCTCCTTAGTGCTGAGATAGGTTTAAATACACCACCGTTTGTATCGGCTTCAAGTCAAATGAGCGAAGAAGAGTTCTTTAAAACTCAGCAAATTGCAGCACCAAGGATTGTTGTTGAAATGAAAATGGAACAAATTAAGAACTTTAGAGTCTTACAGTCAGTTTTGCGGCTAAATGAAGTACATTTAGCAGAACAAATTATCCTGATCTGTTGTGCAATGACTAATTTGTATGAACCATTATTAAAGTAGAACTTTTAGATATAACTTACACAACTGTAGTCACACTTGACCTTTAGCACCTAGTAAATTGTACCAGGGATTTTAATTTGCTCTAATATCACCAGAAGACCATTCTCATATGTTATTCTGGATTAGAATCCAAAGGTGCAAAATAAGTCAGCAGTAAATATATTTAATCATAATGTGACCCAAGAAAACTCCAACTTCATAAAGCTACTCAATTGTTTCTTAAAGTTAAGCAATATTTAGCCAAATTTAAGCCTTCAATTTCTTTTAAAAAAAGTTAAATTTAAAATCATTCATCTCAAATGTTATAAACTTTCCTTATAATCGTTCATTTGAGAGTTCAGTAAAATGGTGGTTAGGTACCTAAAAATAAAAATGATGCTTAGAAATTTGCAGATTTTTCTTAATTGTAAGAAATACTTAAGTAGCTAGATGACCACAGTCCAGGTATTCAAACCCCAATCAAACAAACAAAACAAACAATCAATATTGTAAGATCAGAAAGAATAAAAAATTTATTGTTGAAGGTATTTCATTTTCTGTTTGAAACAAAATAATAAATGCAGCTGATACCTGTGATGGTCATGATATTGAGTGACAGGTACCTGTGTCTCTAAACTTAGCCCAATTTCAACAGCATAACAGTGGTTATAATTAGTTAGTGGGCAACTAGACATTTTCAGATGAGGTCAATGTACTTTACTGGTTATCAAAAGTTATAGCCTCAAAAACTTTGCTTATTAACAGAAGTCAAATGTCAAAGAGAAAGAATTTGTATTTTTAGTTTTATACATAGCACAAATATTACAGCATTTACTGCAAATGTGTGTACAGGTTTTGAATAGCTCCTCTAACTATGGTTGGTTGAGGTTTATTTCCAGTCGAATGAAGTAAGATTCACACATAATCTTCACCCAGACAAATTATGTTATGTGTAACTTAACTCTTATATAAATGTAATATCAGATCCAAAATGTATTGATGTATGGTGGGCGTTAAGGACCATACAAGTTCTAAAGTGTTGTGACATATGACATATGTCACGTTTCAATGGTTTCATTACCACAGAAAATTGAACCAAATCGCCTGGATATATACTGTGGTGATGCCAATCTAAAATTTGAAATGTTAATCTCCTTGAACAGGTTTTAAAAAATGACATACAAAATATAGGTTATTTTGTCCCCATGATGAGTTAACATGATATGCAAAGTTTGTAGATCTACCAGTAATGAGTAATCTGACATGTAATAAATGTTAAATTCACAACTATGATCTTGTGTATTTGGTTGTTTTACCACCATAATAAGTAAGGCCTAAAAAAAAATGTCTTGTTTCCTCTAACCCAACCGACCCTACGAAATAGCACTGAGTCTAAAGTCTTTATTGGCCTTTGAAGAAAATTTTTTTTTTTCAAAAGACCTTTACAAAATGGAATATTTTGTAATGTTTTTCGGCCATGCAAGCATCTGTAGAAATCCTTTCCTGTCGACAAAAATAAAAAAAATCGACATAATAAAAAACAAATCCTGCCTTCCTAGCCAAATTTTTTCAAGCTGTTAAGAGGAGACAACATTTTTTTTAGGCCTAATATGGTGAAAACGCTTTTGATTGGTTGTCCGTTGCTACAAATGTTTTACTGAACTGATAGTTCGCACTACTATAAAAACAGACCAATGTTCCAAGGAAACCCGTACTCCCAGTAATTTCAGGATTTTAACAGATTTATGGAATGCAGAAAATTTAGATGAAAAGATTTGTTTGAACACATACTATTTTCAACAAAATCGTTTATATATTAGGACATCCCATGGAATTCTTTTGACAGCAGGTGCTTGTATATGGTGCGATTTGCTGTAGCAATTTCAGGGGAGTGTTCCTACAAATCCTACTGTGGGAATGTATCATTTGTAGTAACGACTTTGGGGATTTCCCTTATTTACAGCATTTCAATTAGAGAAGTAGAGAAGAACTTTTGACCAATTGAAAAAAAAAAACGCAAATAGGGTGAATCCTCTGAAATCTTTACTTCAAATCACACCCTGAGAATAAACCTTAAGTGTGTGCACCGTGACCTGTAGATCTAAATTTGATTCCGGGTCAGTTTGTACCTTAAAATTGATGTTTTCTGCTTTCTGTCTTAGCACTCTGCATTATGGGGATATAGCAACCGCTATTACACCACCTTTATACATGTTATATGACTGAAATAATATAAGTATGGCGTCAAAACCCCAAATAGACCTACCTATGTATACAAGTCCTCAGTAGTTTAGGGATTAAAATGCAATATGTTTAATAATGGACAGGAATAACCATATTATCAGCCTGCTATCATTATAATTTTTTAAAATAGAGATTTTTTGCCCAAGTCATTACCCATAGCACAATTTATATACTGCAAAATTGCACAAGTCGTTGACCAATCACAAAGCTCATATAAACACAACAGTGCATATCTCAATCAGCCTACACCAGATGACTGAGTAAGGTTGAATTTTATTTTATTTATTAATTTAAAAAAAAAATGTCAAAATGAGTTAAGCAATTATTGTAGCAGGCTGACAATATGATAATGGTGAACACAAATATCAAATGTTCATTTTGATCCACCATTACTATAAAAGTATAGTAGTGAACCTGCTAGCTACTTGGCTTGTTATTTATTATACAGAGAAATGCCCCGCTTGACACGTTCTGTGTACAGTTCAGAAACAAAATTGTGTACATAGAAATCTTTCAATTTCTCGTGCATAGTTTCCCAGAACTGTCTGTTGAAGTTCATTCTTTCTACATTTAAGCCTTTATTTGTCCATATAACACAATCTGCCCAATCGATGTTAAGGATGGCCATGTGTCCTGTAACTTGATAGAAATAAGCATGTTTTTTTTAAGATGAAGTTTACCGTCAACAATTTCACAGCAGAAGGCTTTATTTACAGCGCATTCTTTCGGTGTTTTTTTCTCCATTCATCCCCTTTGGTACCATAAGGACATTTCACTTCTAAAACACCTGAGCCGCATACAGTACACTGAATAAGCCCATCTTAACTAGCCCCCAAAAATGGGAAACGACCAGACACATAGACACCCATGTCCTTCACATCCACCTTGCCTTTACACCTTTGTGCATGTTCTTTCATGTAGACCCTTCTTCCTTGATTTTCATGTCTACGGCCGTATTGTAGCGAAGAAAGGAAATCTGGTGCTTGCTGATAATTTCTAAGTATTTTAAGCAAATTATCTGGCTGTGTGGTTTCTTTTCGTTGACAGACAGACTTAAAGTTTGAGGCCGTGATTAAATAAGACCGGATCGTTTTCCAGTTGAGATTACTGGCTTGTCCACGAGTAGCTTGATTTAAGTGTTCTGTTTGGTCAGCTGTTACATGGAGACTACTAACAAACTCCCGAAACTCTGTTTGGTATTTTTCTACACGCAAATCAGCTGAATCCATAAACATAAATTTGGGTTTAAACTTAAATAAAATGTCATCAATATTTCCAGAAGAAGGGCACATAGTCCTATACAACATACACGAAGGGTTTGTCTGCTTAAGTCCAGTTAAAATATCAGTGAAAAATATTTGAGGATCTTTACATGGACCGGCCTGATATACATCTGGGAACGGTCGGACAACTTTTAAGTTTAATGAATTTGGAGTGATGAAGTTTATGTCCCTGATGTGTTTTGGGGAAGGTGGCTTTCCAAAATTTGCATTTGGAGCAAGCCAGGTACAGCCAGCAGATGTGCAAGACGTTTTCACTTTAACAAGAGTAAGTAACAACCCGCCTACATGACTACAAAGGCCCGATAAACCTGCTTTACAATCAAAAATTGCTGACATGCTTTTACCCGTTTGCTTGGTTAGCGTTTGCTGAAAAACTGTAATAGCTTCTCACATGTCCCCCATCAACTGATACTTTTGTTCTCATGCTTGGTTTGTGCTTGGCTTTCATACCGCAAAACTGGGTATAGGGCGTCAATATTGTGAAATTTAATATCAGAAATATAATGTTCATTGCAAAATTTCTGTAGCTGTGTGTTACAGTTCTTCCGATTTCCTGTTAATGGATTTTTTTCATAGAGAAAATAATTGTAAAGATCATCCTGTGTCACAGGAGGGCAATTTGTAGTAGTTAACTCACATCCGTAGGTAAAAACAAGTTCCGCGACATCTGTCAGTTCTGTATTAATGGTCGTGTCCTCACCATCTGATGAGTCACTCAGATCTACATCTCCGATATAAATTGTGCGATATATTCTGTTTGCCAAAATTGTTTTCGTTTCCGAAATTTTCATTCCGTGCCGTGTAAGCCACGTTTGCTGTACTGCTTTTGGCCATTCGTTAATTTCATCTAACGTTGGTAATTTTGATGTCGGCGCTTCAATTTCATCATCAGTTGAATCAT
>JAVFBW010175574.1:0-10924 GCA_034783835.1 Mopalia ciliata
GCTTGAAAACGATCTTAGCATCGAGATCGAAACATCGCTACCCAATTATATCAAGAAGTTGAACATCCATATCAGTCATCATGTCTTTCTAATAAAAAAGCATTTAAAAGATTTTTTTATGACAATTACGAAACAATATGCCACAAAGAATCTAGTCCAGTGGCCAACAGAACAAATCTTTTTGCAATTTCTAGTACAGAAGGGTTTTTTTTAAATAGCATGGACCCTCAAAAATAAATTGCTACATTTAGTCTGCAGGTCACATGTGCTTTGTCAAATACTCGTACACTTAGTGCTACATAATATACATTAGATACAAATGAAAATGATTTTAAGACTTCTTGTTAAACTGAAATTCATTTCAATCGAGTTGATAAAGAAACAATGAAAGGAAAATACATCATCCATCCAACTTCTATCCTAATGCTATATCTTGATACTGATACACACTTTTGAATTAGTTAAAAAAAATAAAATTAAAAAAAATAAAATGCCCTAACATTGTTTCTTGAATTTTTTTTTAAATTGTTTTTTTTAAAAACAAAGTTGTACCAAGTTTAGGAAAGTAGCCTGACTTTCAGCAATACTGTCTGAATTTTGTTGCGAGGTTTGTTTTTACAGTTTGAATGTGATGATTAACACAACATGTTTAGAACAGGAAATATTAAAAACATAACCACAAATATATCCGGCACTAGATTAAAGTCCAGGGCAAAATCTGGCAACAGATTCCTAGCTGTCTTTTTATTCTCTTATAAAATGTTTTTACTGCAGCTTAACAAGCAGAAAAGCCATAATGGATCCAATATGTTACAATAGTAATTAGGCTTCCAAAGCAACTTCTACTAGGCCCTATCTCAAGGGCTTTTGCCACAACTTGAACATATGTGGGTCGGTAGGTTAAAAAGAATTTTACAAGCCTAGCAGATAAAATACTCCTAAAAATATGGTGCTATGTAAACTGATTACTAAAAATATCAGTCAATAAATTTTATATCTCAATGACCTTGTGTCTATTGAAATCATTTCAGGTCTCTCACCAATTGATCAAGATCTAAATTATTAGACCTTATGTTTGTTTTGGAATAACATGAAGCAGTTCAATAGATGCTAATATTAGACAATAGAATCTTAGATCAGATACATAGGTTATGTAGACATAAAAGCAAACATTCATCTAAAATAACCCTAGTATGTACATCGTTTTTCTAAATGTTTGTTTCATATTTTTTCTGACGGTATTTGTTCTTCACAAAAAAGGTGTCATCCTTCATTTTGTCAACTTTTGAGTAAAATACACCATATTTTACCCATATTTACATGCTATGTCATGTACAGTATTAAGTTTAATTTAACAGAAACCCAACTGTGTTTATTTTGCTTGGAACCCTTTTTAGCACTTGACGCCCATTACCCTATTGTGTTTCAAACCAATTCAGTACCACAGGATGTTTTGACAGAATTCATATAACTCAATCAAACTCCACCCTTATTGGTTGAAATTTGAGCCATTCCATTGGTTGATGGAATGTGATACACAAATGCCAGAGGTCAAAGGCCAAGAGCAAGGTCAAAACAATTCTGCAATTGGTACAACGCTGTTATTTCTACAAATAGGTTATCAGAATAATTAGTTTTATGCAAAAGACAAAACACTTCATGATATTGTGATGTCATATTAATTAAAATTCTAATTAGGTCATTATAGCTAATTGACTTATGGCCAGATTCCATACCTTCTAATACAAAATATCAATATCAGCTGATCTTTGTACAAATAACAAATCAATGTGCACCTGTTGATTGATTAATTGATCATAATCACAGCTTGACTTAGCTTGAAACTACTCTTAGAAAATAGAGTTTAATCCATCTGGCTGTAAATTAAGGTCAAGGTTACAAATTTACCCGCAGAGTTATGTCAGGGGTCAACAGACTACATGTAAATCAGGTTAATTAACAGGCTACTTTCAAACCCCTTCTCAGCATTCCTTTTCGTAGGCTAGAGTTGATTTCACGATTACTTTGCCCCATATTTGAGTTATAAAAAGTCCATGCACTCAAATGATTTGTGTGTTTGTTTGATTGGGGGTTTAACGTCGTACTCAAGGGTATTTCACTTATAAGCCCAATGGGTGATGGAAACCACCCTCGACATCACTGGCAACAAACAAAGACAGGACGCGACAAATACAGGAAAACAACACGATGCAATACAGACACCACAAACAGATCAGCTTCCTGTTCCCCTTTAGCTCTGAGAGCACCAGGGCAACATGGAGCTCCCTCCAACCACCCGCTGTACTCAAATGAAGTCTCAAAGGTTGGAACCCTATAACTGGCAACTGAGGCTGTCTGTTGTCCCTCAGCTCTCAGACTATAAGGTAGACAATGGGTAACTCCCACCAAATCTCCCCGATTACAACATAGTGGGATAGCCATTGTTTCACTAATATGGAACCAAGATATGGAAGTCTTATTTATGTCTTTAGCTCTTCTCTCAAATCTATCATTGGATGCTGGAAATTTAAGGAGGTCCAAAACTTTAGAAGCAGTCTGTTAAATAAGACCATGGAACAGGAAGCTATAATAACCCGCATCTAGCTATAATATATCTGATGAAAGTTGTGTTGAAATAAGTGTATCAGACTGACATTAAACTCTGTCATCTGAATCACAGAATTAAGGTTAAAAACCATGTTTTTGTGAATCCTGCTGACGAATGATAAGAGTTCTAAAGAGTGGTAAGAGTTCTAAAGAGTGATAAGAGTTCTCAAGGGTCTACACAGTTCATACGATTCCAACACAGATACATCAGTTTTATTCAACTTATCAGCTAACACGTTTTGTCTCCATCAACAAGAAAGGAGCATAGAGAAACTTTAGCTCTTTATAAACAAAACATCAATCCAGGATAAAAATTATACAACTTAAAAACCACCTGTTTACAGAACATTCAGAGACGCCTATAATATGTTTTCATGCGGTTTAAATCTGTATGTAAAATATTTCACAACACTATCTGTGACAGGAAATCCAAATAAACTCTCAACCGTCCAGCACTGTGAGCAACGCAGCAAAATACATTGTACAATTACACATATTTTAAACAATGGTACCTTCTGGAAGAAAATTATCAACGAAAATTAGAGAAACTTAATATAATATACTCAATTTATTAAATCACGTTATAAACAAATAAACTGCCCCAAGCATGAGGGCATTACGAAGGCACGATGTATATTTTCAACACCCACCATGTGACAATCTTATAACTGTAATTGCATATGTCAAAAGTTTTTGGAATCTAAACCCATTACATAATGTATAAAAATAAAAAATTTGTTTTTAATGTTTAATTTTGGGATACAGTTCTATGCTTTTTGGAAAACTGTAAAATGTAGAGGATGTATACAAGTTTTACACTCTAGCACACGATACAAGGAGCAATACAGGAAACGATTATGAGAAAATGAATCAAGCCAGCAGAGGTCATGTGAAGGTCATAGATATGTCGCTGTGTTAGATCATCCAGAATTCCATAGTGTTCCATTTCCGGGGATAGATGACTCAAAAATGACACGACATGCCAAAATAGCTAGCGTGAAATCGTGGAAAGTTATAACATACATATGTTCTTAAAAAAAATTAAAATTCACTGAAAAAGATATTCCAAACTTCCAATCTTCATTACTCTTTTGAAAATAACAATTACATGTAGCAATAATGAATAAAAACAGGCATCAAATTTAGAAAATTATTAATAATAAGGCCTAACATGAATTTAAGAGAGATATTTTATAAAATCTTTGAATAATTTACAGCATTTGAAAATGTGCTAACCAGATAGACTTTACTGTTAACTAGACCAACACTAACACATGTGTGTATATAGCTAATCATTATGTTTGCCACATGACACAATTTATCCCTTGAAAAAATATTTGACACTTAAATCTGAGTATAGTTTTTTATGCCTGAATAAATAAAAATGTAACCAAGAAAAACTGGGAGAAGGTTTATTTAAACTATTTTTTCAACTGTATTAAAATGAAGAAATAATTCCTAAAACTTGTCCCTGAAAAGATCTGGACTATTGAAGCGGTTGAATCGCAGTTAATTAAAAATATAAAACTTATGTTGATTTACCATAAGCATAAAAAACTAAATCAAATTAAAAAGTATAAAAACTTATGTTTGAAAATAATAAAACCTTCTAACTTAAATAATATCTATAATGAAATTGCACAAAAAAAAACACATCCACATGTGGCAGAGATTATTTGAGTTGTCACAACAACCACATAGCAGTCGGGCTGCTTAGTGTGACACATTGACCTCTATTGAAAATTGTGTTCAACAAATGTGTAGCTATCGCTTGTTTAATACATTTACTGGTATTTAACTTGGAACGCATTTCAATTATCTGAATGTTATGTATCTATAAAGATAATGGCTATACTAAGAAAGCTACAAAATCAAATGGCAGGTGTTTTGTTTTATTAAATAAATAACATTCCCCTAGTGAAGGCATTAGAACTATGCTTGATCTATACTGCTTGTAGCAAGCTACTACAAAAATAGTAGACCTATGCTTGAAATATACTGCATGTAGCCAAACAGATTCTACAAAAATAAAAGGCCTATGCTTGAAATATGATTGTAACCCCTCCCTGTGTGCCCGACAGCTACATGTACTACAAAAGTAGTAGATCTATGCTCATATATACTGCCTGTAGCCAGATGGCTACTACAAAAATAGTAGACCTATGCATGAAATATGTATAATTCTTATATTCTAGAGGAAAAATTGTACAAGTGTAGAACTCTATCTAAGTTGATAAGATCCAAATCGCCCCAAATTGTATTATTGTTAGCAGGGAGGTTCTTCTAGATAAACAGTTATAATCCTTATAAACATTCTAGAGGAAAATTTGTACAAGTGTAAAAGTTGTTTTTTAAGTTTATTAGATTATGCGTCTAAGTTCCAACCAATGTTATTATATTGCTTAAATCACATGTACTCAGGAGAAAACACAAAATGCATCCAAGCTACTAGAATGAGACACAAAAACACTGACATCTCTGTTGTTCAAACCAAAATTAGCGATAAACCAGAAAACTTTTAAAATGTTTCTATGCTATTCCAAAAAAATAACAAAAATACTGTTTCTATGCTATTTTAACAATGTAAATGACAACAAGCGCACAGCTTTGATAAAAGTACAGGTAAAGAGAAAATAAGGGAGTGCAAAAATAGCAATATTTTACCTCTGGATGTTAGAGCCAGCAGTAATCTAATTGCTGGAGACCTAGTTTTCACATCCCTAATCGGTTTAAGTGGGACATATTTCGTGGCATCAAAGTGAATTTATCCTCTCACGAAAATTGATCAATTTTACCACCTGCAGTGGCTAAATGCACCTCCACAGAGAAGAGCTACATGATTGGGGGCCATATTTAGTCAGATGATTTTAGAGAACCAATCAGATTAGCTCTATTTTTAGTCAAATCACGTCTGATCTTACCTTGCCCAGGAAATGTTTCCGATAACATTGAGCAGTTTCGTCCGTCTCTAATTTGAGCATAGACTCACTGGTGAGAGGGATTATGGGATTTCCGTCACTTTCTAATGGACATTTATGTTCGCTGCCGTCCTGCCAATATCCTCCATTAGTTGGCAAGATTATCATAGGATAAGGACCGGGTTTCTGTAAAACCTAGAAAAAAAATAAAACAGAAAATTTCATCGATTATTTTACAAAAAGGAAGAACATAGTAATGTTGCATAAAAATGGCGTGATTTTTAAACCCACACGGAAAAACAAGTAAATGGAAAACAAGAAGAAAATTTATTGAATTGAACAAAATTACATGCTCCCAAAGATGATTATTATTCATAAGTATGACATAAGATAGCTCAAAATTTATTATTCCTTTTCATGGTTTCTGGCATGTCTTGAAAGAACATGATATTGGTGACATAAGTTCTTGTACATGAAAAATATGCCATCTTTTACTTGGCTGTGTGCTATAAATGAAATGCAGAAATACTATAATATAAGATTCAAGACAAGTAAAATTTATCCCTTTGCCTAGTCTGAGAAGGATTGTTAAGAAAAAAATTTATAGTGGAGGATACTTGATAAAAAAAGTAATGAAAACTATTTGAAGCTTTCTGGACTCTGGTTCGTGATGATTATTACAAAGTCAATGTTGTGGAAAACTTGCCTTGGGTTAACAGTCAACAAGACACCATATTCTGGCAATAAATCTTCAGAGTAGGCAATCAACCGATCATTTCTGACCTAAATTAATTTCCTGAACTAGTTTGGAAGAAGCCGATAGCTGGCATCTTGAAGTGGATTTCTCAGATTTTCATGAGATTGGTTAAAGGTTTTAACTCGGCTCACTGAACTCTATGCCATAAATAGCTATTGATGAGATATTTATCTAATTTTGTCAGAAATTAATAGCATCGTGACAAGTTTGATAAAAATTGAAGAGCAGTTGATTTTCCTTCGTTAACGGATCCCTGGTCAAGTTGCATTCAAATCTTCTCAGCCCAGAACAATAGGTCAGGTAAAAGGCTTGGTTAATGGTTTTAATTGAGGACACCTCACAACCTGTGAGTTCAATACATGTCCTCAAGGACAGATACAAAATAAAGCTGAGTAAGCTGAGCATCTCTTTCATATAAACAAAATATCAGAGTGTTTGAGAAGTGTGTGATCTTTGACAGCGTTACACCTTCATCTCTATTAAGGACTTGATTAACACAGCTGTCAGGTGTTTTGCACAGTTTAAGTTCAGTTAATTTTTTTGTTTGGATGTGAAAAACTAAAGTTGTATTGATTGCAGTTATGATTAAATAGTATTTATTTAAATCTAAAAACTATAAAGTTCTTCATAACAAAGCATAGCTTAAAGACAGCTGAATGGGGTGTAAAACACTAATCAATCCATTTATCAATCCCAAAATCTAGTATTGGTCTTATATCATATGAGAAGAGAAAAATATTGGGAGAGACATAGGAAATATATACTCTAATTTTTTATTTAACACCTTAAATTAAATGCATATAACACCATAAAACAGTTAAATACAAAATCTCCAGGAAATATAAAACTTTGTTTTATACTGCATTTGAGTCATGTCTGTCCAATAGGTGATGCCCCTCCCCTCCCACACACCCTCCCCGTCACCACCGACAAAGATAAGACAAGACAAAGACAGAAAAGCCTTGTGGTGCCTATAAGACCTGATAGCACCAGGGCATTAGGGCAACAGGGCACTGGGCACCATGTAGTGTCCACCTTACTGCCAGCCTTTGTGATAGGAACAGATTAAATGAGTGATATCTATAAAATGTGGTGGCTGAAGGGTTGGCTGAATAATCCAGCTTATCTCCCTGGATCACAGGAATATCTAAGGACAAACCCAATACCCTTGACCAAATGACCACTACAGGAAGTAATTATACTCAACAGGAAATGACCACTTTATCACATCTTAATAGTAAACATCCAGATTTCAACTGGTCAAAAGCTTAGTGAAATGTATCCAAAACTTAAGTGTTACAATTCAATTAAGATGTTGACCCAACCTATCAAGGATTTTCAAGTTGAAAGTGAGTCTTAAAAGTGTCACACAACTTCACATAAGCATTTTTTACCTTTTCTATTTAATGATGAAGTGTTTGCCATTATTTACATTGAGTCTTTTGAAAAAAAAGTTTATTAATCATTATATTGAAGAATTAATGACTTTTTTTTTAAATTTGAGGTTTTCTAATTGCATTGGAAAATAGTTTTATTATGATGGACTGGTACTAACTGTTATAAATGTTGTTTTTGCCTGTAAAATCTAATTGTTTTAATGAAAAATGTTAAAATTATCAATCCCCCCCCCCCCCCTACCACGCAAAAAAAAAACCCAACACCCATGCTACATATTCCTTGATACTTTCTAAGAGAAGTTTTAAAAGCCTTGTATTAGGGTAAAATTTTAAAGTAGGATACGATGAGCATAAACATATACATAAACATATACGGGGAGACACTGTAACAGATGTGTTCGTGAGAGTTACACAGTGGCACAAGCTCATAAAACACAGCATTTATTTTGTTTAGATTAGGACCCATGTAACATGAATAAGCACAATTAATCTTCCCATCATGTATTAGTTACTATGTCCAAACACTGGGAGTGACCTCTGACCTCAATTCGCCAGGATTGATCACTTGATGGTCAAAAGGACAAGCGCTGTCCTACAGAATGGGACAGAACGTGAGCCAATGTTTGGAAGGAAAAACCTGGTAAGAGTTCATTTAACGGCTATCTTAGTTAGCATTCAAGTAATCATGACAGCTAGTCCCCAAGCAAGAATTAAATGATTGCATTTTGCTTTCAATTAATCATGTCCAGTGAAGGCATTAATCAATGCCTAATTCCAGAAATTTTCGACATTACATCTTGCGATTTCCCGCGGGAACTTACCAGAAACTGAATCTGTGGAATTTAATGGACAGATACAATA
Organism: Mopalia ciliata; assembly: GCA_034783835.1. NCBI lineage: Eukaryota > Metazoa > Mollusca > Polyplacophora > Chitonida > Mopaliidae > Mopalia > Mopalia ciliata. The sequence goes on from JAVFBW010175574.1 coordinate 8,541, forward strand.
TGTTGAAATTGTGTATAACACTTTTACATATAAAATCAATATTTCCAAGACGTGGCCTTAATACAATATGAAAGTTTAATTATTGATAAGATTTATCAAAATTTAAGGTACCGGTAAAACCACTGAACAATTTAATGTCTTTACAAAAACCCTTTCCTATCATTTGTTTTTCATTTTTAATCATAGGGCAATTTTACATTCACAGCAAGTGTTTTTCATTTTGTGGAAACAGTTTAATGTTCATGAAAAGCATGTGTGTATTACTTGTTATGCAAGTGTAAGATTAGGGTGAAATTTGGAAGCTTGTATTAACACAAGAACATTATTACTTGTGTGTTATTATGCTTATGAATTACAGGGCTATCCACTGGTTGTCCAAATAAATGGTTTAACATTCTTTATTTAAATCATTTCCTGTTTTGTTAACTTGCTTGGGGGTTTGTACTCAAGGTTATTTCACTTATGTGATGACAGATTCTCCACTTCTTGGTCTTCCTTATCTAAAGAAGTCTGACATGCTTACCAGTGAACCGCGGAATTGTTCCACGTAAGATGAAGTAATTGGAACCAATTTTACAAGCCAAATCTTACCTCTTCGACAACTTCTTGATTTGTTTTAGGTGCTGTCGGGGACTTTGGCGTTGTGGGAATCTGAAGAAAAAAACAAAGTTATCAGTTAAAGCTTCAGTCTTTAATCGGCTCAAAACATTAAATTCTATCATTTTTAAATTAAATCAAAGGAAACAAATTAGAGATGTGACAAGATACCCAAAGGATCTGATCAATAACATACATCTAAGATACTATGATAATCAATCTCATTTTCGTTCAGAATGACACTTTGATATTTGGTGATGTGTCATAAGAAGCTATTCTAAGACCTTTCTAGCTGTAAAGCCTTGTTTTTGTCAAAGAGTTCTGAATTTATGACAGGATATGTCTGTTTTTATTCATTAGGAAAGCGTGACCTTAGACAACACAAAGACCCTTTTAGCATGATCATATAAACAGGCCATGAAATGGCCAGAAGCCTGATTTTGGTTTCCCGAGTTGGACAGACTGTTAATGTAATGACAGCTAAGTGGATAGTATAATGCAAGCGAATCTGATCTGGAGATATTAAATATCACAAGAATAATCCATAATCTCACACAAAATGATGACAAAAAAGAAATATGATAAAATACATCTAAAAATCTAATTTTTCTCAAATTAATTTTAATGTCAATGTGAATGTAAATGAAACAATCTTAAAAAGAAACTTTAATGTTAAAATCCTGTCTGAAATTTGTAGCACAGTTAATTGTTAGTAGCCTTTATTTATTCAAATGTTTATGTAAAAAAAAGCATATTGTTAATCAAATAAAGAATCGTAAAGGAAACAGAGCCACAAAAGCATGCCACAGAAGAGCAAATATACACTGGTCTGGACAGAACAATAACTGTAGTTATAACACCTCTGATCACAGAGAGTAGGGTCACAGTGCAGGTTGAACAAGTGAAAATATAGATACAACAGTTCATTTATCAACAAAAAATGGTGGTTGAATACCATTGATTTATAAAAACTGATTTCGTTAGTACTGTAAACAAAAATAAATGTTCCTTTAACAGGTGGTTGTGCACTGACCAAATTATGTTTAAATAGCCTTTACACAAATAATGATGTAATGTAACATTGTTAAATTGAAAACTTGTTAAATATAATGATAATATAATACTACTGCTTACAAAACATAGGTGAACTATAAAATAATGTTAATTACATGTTTGGCTTACAAGTAGTAATACAAGGTCGTGATGAAACGGAAAACAGTGATTTAACAGTGCATGGCATAATAATAATAATAATAATAATAATAATGCAGGTAACAGATAATATAAGATTATGGCTCTGATAAGAAACGCGGGATACCTGGTACTAAAGTAGTGCTATGCAATGTCATAAAGTACTTGTGCTGAATGACGATAATAAACTGGTACACATTATGATGACAGGAAAGATACAAATATAGACATGTAGGAATGAGTTAAAAAGCAATGACACAGTTGTGCTAATCCAGCCTAATTTATAACCGTAGTGATGGTCAATCAAATGATTGATTGGTGTTTAACAGCGTTTTAACAGGGTATTTTATTTCTTTGATGGCAGTGTATTCCATTATTAAAGAACCAACCATAAAGTATTTTGATAGAGATGGAATTTATTTTTCCTCCAGTTTTACATGTATTGTTTGTTTGAGGTCCTACTCAATGGTATTTCACTTATATGATGATGGATTGTCCACTTTACACTGTCCAAAGCCTTATCACGGTGAAAAACCGGGGAGGAAACCTCGTAAAAACCACCCCTGCGATTGCCGGAGCCACAACATGTGACTCAC
>JAVFBW010175585.1:0-10923 GCA_034783835.1 Mopalia ciliata
TTGTCTTTAACCTCACACAAAAAACAGCTTGGTCCAAAAAGAACGGCACGATGCCCTTTCAAGTTACCATCAAACAATCACTTCAATGTCCGTCTGATTAAAACTGATCCAATACAGTATAATGTTTTCACAATAGGACAAGGAATCATTCCATGTCAAACAGCTTTGAAGAGCTTCACACATAACAACATATTTGTTCCTCATGCGATAACTTCCGCCCGACGGATGTCCAGATGTCAACAAAGTAGGCCAGGTGCAGTGAGATAACAATATATACTAGTTAATAAAAAACAACATTCTGAGACAAAGTTGTGTCAAGAGTTTTTTGTAAGTCTTCCATCTCACAAAAAAAGAAGATGGAATACCACAGCAAGTCTCCACCAAAGGTATCTCCAAATCAATTTCGTTTATTTCACAACCGCATAAGTGACATAAGTTTGCTCAGTCTCAGTGATTACGTTGAGGCTCTCTTGACACCCTTCTTACACGATGAATATTGTTGGAATTAATGGGTCCTGAAAGAAGTATAAATTATGTTATTAAAGTTTACATTGGTATTGGTGATTTGTGGTTTCATACAGTTATAACTTTCGGAATACTGAATTAATTTTAATAATAATATTATCCATAATGTAGCTCCGATTTTTGCAAGCGTCACACCTAAAATTTACTTTGTTGTTCATATTAACCTTTGAAGGAAAACATTAATGTAAACAACTACTTTTAAAATGTGACCGAAATATAACCATGTAGAGCAGAGATCTATGTTTTAAAGTAAGTTTTACTTTCATTTACCAATTTACAGGTTTAATGCGAAAATTTCATCACTTTAAGTGTTTTTGTAATATAAAAAACTGGATCCAGAGAGGATCTTGGAAAAGTAGTGCATTGTGGTTGTTTAGCTGTGAAATTTTATATTATCAATGAGTAACTTTTTCTGGGTGCAACGATAAAAACTAAGGTTCACTACATTCATCTATTACACTACCTAACGAGTGTATGTTTTAAGACATTCATACTTGATAACAGAGCAAAACACTTCCCATGTTGTTGTAATGTAGCTATTGTTAGATTCCATATCAGTTATATAAGCGAACTGCCATTAAGCACTAAGTTTGAACACCAATTAATTAATCATTAATTAATTTTGGAGATTAACAACAATAAAGATGGGTAAAAGGTGACAATACATTAATATATTGTTCATAAATAAACTATCAACAAAATAATCATCAATATTACCTGTCACCAGAATTATTTTCAAACAGTATGTCCAGTCCCGTTTAATTGAATGTCAATCAGGTAATAACTGTACAGGTTTGATGTGACTTCCTCTGAGGACTTTTTCAGCGAAATCTGAAAGCCAGGCGATGATGATGTGGGACTTTTGGAATTAAATGAAAAAGTGTCCATCAATGAGTTTAGAGACACGAACGTACAGGCTACATTGAAATATTTGGATACAAGCCTTCAGGAACTTCTTGAAATTATGTTTGCATGACACGGCAGGTCAATCAAGGGAGCAAGCTCTTCGGGGTCATCGCCATCAGTTTTGGCAAGAAAACAGGCAAAAGCTGACGTTGCAAGAGCACGGATTGAATATGACATCAAAGAAACTGATCTTCGCAAACAACGGGCTCTTCTGGAAACAGAACCTCAACGCAAAAAGGCTAATTTAGCAGCCGATATTGACCTACTCAAAATACAAGCTGAAGTTGCAGTGGCAGATGCGAAGTCCAGGCCCTTCAGTTATCAGAACTATTGGGGAAAACACAGATCATCCTGAACCCATTTTTGAATCGCTTTACTGTCGCCTATACATAGGACAAGACTATATGTTATGGAACATTCTTTCCCAGATAATAACCATGTAGAAACAAGACATAATATGGAGAGAGTTTCTCCAAGCAAAGTATTCATTACTCCAGATTGAAATCGTCAAACACAATTTGCTTCAACATTCACCACTCGATGACAGTATGTTTAATCCACATGCTGAACCCTGAGTTGTCACAATTGTTCCTTAATAAAGAATTGATGCTGTCCAGGCTTACTCACTTTACAGATAAACCAGAATTTTATGCTATTTGGCAGTTTCGTATTACTAGTGTAATGTAAGAACGGCAAGTTTCTCCCAATGAAGAATTTGACCTACTTGTGAACTGGCTTGGACCAGAGTCCTCCCAACGTGCACTTGCTCTACAAGCATCTAATGTGAACAATCCATCCAGAGGTCTACAACGTATGTGACAGAGATTAGATGAAAGGTTTGGAATTCCAGAGATGGTGTAAGCCTCCCTCAAATTAAAAATGGAAGTTTTCCCAAACTTACGAATAAGGACAACAAGAAGATGTTCAACTTGTCTGACATGATTTCAGAAATTGAGTCAGCTAAAAAGGATGAAGGATACAGACAATTCTTAGGGTATTTTGATTCATCTTCAGGTGTGAAGATCATAGTGGTAATCTACCATACTCACTACAGGAAAAGTGGATAAGCGAAGCGCCAAAGGATTTAGTGGCAAGTCTTGTGCTAAAATAATCCTAGTAAAAGTTTATCTTCTAAACCACTCTGAGAAAGCAATTCATACTTATGCTGTCATCGATGACCACAGTAATGCTTCTTTAGTTAGATCAGAACTCTTGAACCGTTTGGACATAAATAGTGAAAATTTGCCCCTTACGATCTCTTGTTGTGCAGGAGGGCTGAACACTTCTGGTAGGAGAGCCTCTGGCCTTGTTGTCGAATCATTAGATGGCACAGAAGATTGAGACTTCCAACACTCATTGAGTGCAACAACATTCCAAATAATCGAGAGGAGATTCCTACGCCGACAGTTGCCGAGAACTTTATACACTTAAATGACATCCAAGGTTAGGTTGCACCACTGGACGACACTGCCGACATTATATTGATAATTGGAAGAGACCTTCTAAAAGCTCATCTTGTCAGTGATCAGAGAACTGGCCCCAAAACACACCATTTGCCCAAAGACTTGCATTGGGTTGGGTGATAATCGGACAAGCCTGTCCAGAAAGAATCCACACGCCCAATCAAGTTCATTGTTTCACAGCCAATATACTGAGCAATGGAAGACCATCCATATTCAAGTCTGTCTCAATAAACTCAGCAACAATGCGAATTTGGGAGAGACAGATGCTCATCGAAACACAGGGTGGAGTACTGGGCTTGGGGCAACAGTGTTTGAGAGAACAGACAAAGATAACAAGCAAGAAATGTCAAAAGAGGCCAAAGATTTTCTAAGTATTATGAACAATGAATTTTAAAAAAGCTCTAAAGGCAATTGGACAGCACCCTTACCATTTCGTCGAGGGTGTGCATGTCTGCCCAACAACAGGCCCCAAGCTTTCAGAAGAGCTTACACCTTAGATCGAAGTCCTGAAAAGAAGAAGCATTTTGTAGAGTTTATGCAACAGATCTTTGTCAACGGGCATGCAGAATTACCTCTACCTTGAGTGTTGGTATCTACCTCACTTTGGCGTGTACCACCCGGAAAAGAAAGACCACATTAGAGGGTTATTTGACGCATCAGCACAATATGAAGGCATATCATTGAACAATGTATTACTGACGGTCCGGACATGATATCTTGGTACCTTCTTGGTATCATGTTACGTTTCCGTAAGGAGAAGGTGGCTGCAGATTACTGCAGACATTGGACATATGTTTTACTTTTTTTATGTTAATGATGATCACAGAAACTTTCTCATATTTTTTTGGTACCAAAACAATGATCCAAACAACCGGCTGGTAGAATATCGTGTGTGTGTGCATTCCTTCGGTAACAGTTCGTCGCCTGCTGTTGCCACATATGGCCTACGAAAAACAGTTGAGGAGGGAGAATTAGAATTTGGCAAGGACACCAATTTGTTGACAAGGGCTTTTATGTTGATGATGGAGTTACATCCCTACCAACCAGTGAGGAGGCCATATATTTGTTGAAAAGAACAAGACAGCCCCTTTTAACAGGTGGAAACTTAAGACCCCATAAAATAGCATCGAACAGCAAAGATGTTATGCAAGCATTCTTTACAACAGATCTTGGAAAGGAGGCCAGGACCTGGGCTCAGATAGTTTGCCGTTACAGCGAAGTTTAGGACCTGAACTCCAACACATTTACATTCCAAGTGTCTCCAGAAGATAAGCTATACACAAGAATAGGAATGCTATCAACAATGAATAGTTTGTACGACCCCATCGGATTTGTTGCCTCGATTACTATCCAAGGAAAGCCGTTTCTCAGGGAACTCATTTCGTATACTAAAGACTGGGACGAACCCTTACCGCTGGAACGCAAAGAAGATTGGGAGCTTTGAAAGAACACTGTCAAATCTCTGGAAAATCTTTCCATACAGAGAACATATACTTCCATTCCTCTTTTTGAAATTGTCAACAAAGAACATATTTTGTGATGCATCTGAAAATGCAGCACCAACAACAAGACCACCAACAACAAAACACCATTAGATTGGAGCTTCATCCTTGGAAAAGCAAAGGTATCCCCTTAACACGCTCAAACAATTCCACGTTCAGAACTGTGTGCAGCAGTGCTGGCGGTGAGAATTTCAGAAGTTGTACTGGAGCATCTAAACTTTCACCTCGACCCAGTGAAATTCTACACAGACAGCAAAATTTTTCTTGGTTACATCTGTAACGAAACCAGAAGATTTTCTGTATACATCACCAAGAGAGTCAGTCGAATAAGAAAGTCAACAGATCCAATACAATGGTCATTCATTTCTTCAGAGAACAACCTTGCAGACCATGCTACAGGACCAACCAAAACAGCAGATATAGCGATTACGCCATGGTTGCAAGGTCCAAAATGGCATTTGATACCAAGTAAAAGTGAGGATGTATTTCTAGGAAGTGAAAACGACAGGGAAGCTTTCCCACTTTCTACACTTTCAACTAGGACATCCCTTAACACAGGTCTCGGATCACAAAGATTCGAAAGGTTTTCTTCTTGAAAAAGACAAAAAAGAACCATAGCCAATCTCAGATACATGTGTCGATCATTTAAAATAAATGATAGTAAAGGTTGGCATGTCACAGATATAAAGAGTGTTGAACCGGAAAAGGAAGCTGAACTTACCATTGTAAAAATTGTTGAACAAGAAGTTTACACTGAAGAAATTCCGATGACGGACAACGGTGGTTTATTCAGAGTTGGAGGCAGACTGCAATGCAATATCAACGACCTTGAAAAACATCCAATCATCATTCCTGGTCGCCACCATATCGCCTCAATGCTTATTCGACACCACCGTGAAGAAGTTAGCCACATGGGTAGACACTTCACAGAAGCCGTCTGTGGATCACACACGAAAAACGTCGCATATCCACAATCTTGTACAAATGCGGGAAATGTATAAAAGTACGAGGAAAACATCTGATACAGAAAATGTCCAACCTTCCCTCTGATCGACTCCAACCGGCACTACCATTCACGTATGTTGGAGTTGATGTATTTGGTCCATGGAACATAGTTGACAGAAGAACACGAAGTGGTCAAGCACATTCGAAAAGGTGGGGAGTGTTGTTCACCTGTTTATCAACAGATCTGTTCACCTATAAGTTACTGAAGAGATGTCATCAAGTTTCATAAACGCCCTTAGAAGATTTATTTCCATCCGTGGAAATGTCAATGAATTTAGATCAGATCGTGGAACAAACTTCGTAGGAGCAGTAGATGATCTGAAGATTGGTGTGATCAACGTAGAATCGGGACCTACAATAACCTTCTTACACAACAAAGGCAGCTATGTTGATGATGGAGTAACATCACTACCAACCAGTGAGGAGTCCATATATTTGTTGAAAAGAACAAGACAGTCTCTTTAAACAGGTGGAAACTAAAGACTCCATAAAATAGCATCGAACAGCAAAGATGTTATGCAAGCATTCCCTACAACAGATCTTGAAAAGGATATTCGAGACCTGGTCTTGGGCTCAGATAGCTTACCGTTAAAACGAAGTTTGAGACTTCATTGGGACCTGAACTCCGACACATTTACATTCCAAGTGTCTCCAGAAGATAAGCTATACACAAGAAGATGAATGTTATGAAGAGTGAATGGTTTGTACGACCACATCGGTTGCCATTTGTTGCCCCGATTACTATCCAAGGAAAGCCGTTTCTCAGGAAACTCATTTCCCATACTAAAGACTGGGACGAACCCTTACCTCTGGAACGCAAAGAAGATTGGGATCGTTGTAAGATCTCTGTCAAATCTCTGGAAAATCTGTCCATACAGAGAACGTATACTTCCATTCCTCTTTTTGAAATTGTCAACAAAGAACTTGACATATTTTGTGATGCATCTGAAAAGGCAATTGCATCAGTAGCCTTCCTGAAGACCACCAACAACAAAACACCAGTAGATTGGAGCTTCATCTTTGGAAAAGCAAAGGTACCCCCTTTACACGCTCAAACAATTCCACGTTTAGAACTGTGTGCAGCAGTGCTGGCGGTCGGAATTTCAGAAGTTGTATGGGAGCATCTAAACTTTCACCCTGACACAGTGAAATTCTACACAGACAACAAAATTGTTCTAGGTTACATCTGTAACGAAACCAGAAGATTTTCTGTATACATCACCAATAGAGTCAGTCGAATAAGAAAGTCAACAGATCCAATACAATGGTCATTCATTTCTTCAGAGAACAACCCTGCACACCATGCTACAGGACCAACCAAAACAGCAGATATAGCGATTACGGCATGGTTGCAACGTCCAAAATGTCATTTTATGACAACGACAGGGAAGTTTTCTCAACCATCACTATACTTTCAACTAGGACAAACCTTAACACAAGTCTCGGATCACAAAGAATCATTACCATATTTACCCAGAAATCATGTCACGCGGCAGAACCCTTGGGATATAGGAACATTCAAGATTTAATGGTAAAGGGTCCAGTCATTAGCAGATACCTTTTGGCATCGATGGCGAACCGAATACCTCAATACATTACAAGCAAGGCGTAAATGGCAATTTGATCTTCCAAACATATACCAAGGGGATATTATCTTGTTGAAAGAAAAGCATGTGCGACGCAACGAGTGGCCTCTGGGCATTGTTGTCAAGGCATTCCCAAGCTGGTAAGGTGGTAAGGTTGGTAAGGTTCGCAAATCTGAAGTACGTGTTGTGAGAAAAGACAAATCATCAACATAATATATTCGCCACATTTCAGAAATGGTTGCCTTGGTGTCCTCCTGATGGTTTCGGCTTTGCGCTAGAAATTCTGGAAAATGTTCTGCGTGTCTTAAGATGTCTCGTGATCTGCGTAATATTCAAGTAAAAATGAGTGCTATCTTCAAAGATACCAGGCGAGGATAGTACTGTTTCCCTGAAACTATTTTTTTTTTAAATGTGTTATTATGTGCTTATTAAAAGTGTATCGCCAGTTCCTTTCCTTGGGCGTATAATTGTGATCTTCAATTTAGGAGCCATGTGTTTCGTGTTTAAGTTTCACTTTTGGCAAAACCCACTAGGAAATTCACGTGTGTCATTGCTAGAAAATGGAGTTGAGAATGTCTCTCGTTGAGTTGGATCTGCGGCTATCCACAGAGTGAGTAGCTTTGATGATTACAACAGAGTGATACACAAACAAACATTTTCAGTGGAAATAGCATTGAATTGTTTAAATGTCGTCCCAGTTGTGAACACAAATTAACTTTCATTTTCGCTTCACAAACCAGCTATACTATCAATAACTCTCATTTATATTTTCTTTGTTAATCCTTCGCCAATATAACGCTAATATTGTTCCACAAAGTTTTTGGTTAACATTTAAGACAACAAAAACACATTATTTACTTGGAAATTCCTATTTCAAGGTGGAACTATTTTTCCATCATCGCTTTTCTTTTTGTACAATCGGAAATAAGCCTCGGCAGACCATACGCGGAGTTATTTGCTTTGAGTCTGCACCAGCCCAGGCTATGTGTATGTGACAATTCCCAGTCCGGCTGTAACATGCCAGACTCATTTTATTACTTTTTATCGTGTTTAAAGTACATCTTTTTGACAAATCATTAATGTAAGGATAAATGTTTTTGGTGATTAATATTGACGGTTTTTCTTACATACTTAGTTTTATCAACGTAGTATTACCGTTTATGTTCTTTATAATTATTTTAAACTAAACTCGTAATGTTTTCTTTGTTTTTGTAGACTTTCACCCTTTTTGAGTGCTCTTCAAATATAATACCAATTAGTTTAGCAACATGATGTCCCGACTTTGTGTCAGTTATTTTGGAGTGCTCAGAGTCAACACGATTGCTACTTCTAACCTCGTTAGGACAGGCATGATAGTACTGAATTACAGTCAATAGCTCTTGAAAACATCCAAATAGATGCTCTTAGAACCATATGTGGGTGCCCACGAGGAACTAGCCACTTATTACTCTATAAAGAAACTTGTTTTGCCCCATTTCGTAAGAGACGCGAATGTCATAAACTATATTTATACTATAAAATGATAAATAAATCAGTTCCTGTCTACTTAACTAGATTAGTACCTCGTTATGTCGACGAAACGACGAACTATGTCTTAAGGAACGCAAACAACTTATACACCCCTTTTTGTAATACAGCATGTTTTCAAAAATCCTTTGTGCCTTCTACTGCATCCTTGTGGAACGAACTTGAAACTTCTTTTCGCAATGTCCCCACCGATGATGCCCTAAGAAAGCTGCTGACTCAAGACTATCCATGTGCTAGCTTAATTTCAGTAGCTTTGATTTGACATTTGATGAACATGTGGAAATGTTATACCAAGTGCAAGGCTATATCCGTCACTCGAAAGAATATAAATATGTTTATATTTGAGATACATTCTATTCTTTTATATTACTTTTTGTAAACAAAGTAAAGCAGGTGTTCTGTTGTATGGAGATGAGTATTTTATCCATGTGCATGATTAGTCTACGAAATTGTTGTTTGTGTACGTCACACATATTATTCAATAGACTTATCCCGTTTCTGGAGTCGTGAAAATGTACCATCACCGAGGACAGGGAATGTGGATATATAACATTCAGATGTGCAAGTGTGTCTTCTGATTGGATGTCTTTTTGGATTTTTAAAATGACGTCAGTTGGTATCTCCGTCACTTCTGTTATAACTGCTAGCTCCATAGCTACTGTTTCTTGGGGTACGTTCAATCTAGAGAGAGCATCTGCATTAGCGTTATGTTTCCCAGGACGATACTTTATTTCAAAATTGAAAGAAGCTAGTGCTGACGCCCAACGCTGTTCCACTGCGGGTAACTTTGCTTTTGTCTGTAAGTACGTAAGTGGATTGTTATCCGTGAATACTGTAAAATGGGATCCAAGAAGATAATCACGGAACTTCTCTGTGACCGCCCATTTAAGTGCGAGGAGCTCTAGTTTCTTGCTACTGTAGTTGTCCATCTGCTTCTCTCCTCCTCTTATGCCCCAGCTGGCATAACTAATGACACGTAAACGGCCATCTTGATACTGTGAGAGTACGGCTCCCAAACCCTGGCTAGAAGCATCCGTCTCAACAACAAAAGGTAACGAAAAGTCTGCATATCCTAGTATAGGCGGGCTTACAAGTTTTTGTTTCAGTGTGTCAAAGGATATCTGACAATCTGTAGTCCAGTGGCCACCAAGTTGACAATTCCGGTGTATAAATTTTTTCCGTCGACTTGTCTGCTGGCTGTTACACTTGGAAATTAGTTGATGGAGAGGTGCAGCGATGTTTGCAAAATTCTTGACAAAACGCCTATAATAGCTGGCAAATCCCAGGAAAGAACGAACTTCCTTGACTGTTGTTGGCTTTGGCCATGCTCTGACTGCTTCCGTCTTATCCGGGTCAGTATTGATGTGATGTCCAAGGTAAGTAACCTGAGTTTGAAAGAGCTTGCATTTCCTCATTTCAAGTTTGAGACCAAACTTTTGAAGCTGACTGAAGGTAATTTCTAGACGGTTCGTCAACTGTTCTTGAATAGCATAAAAGGTTATCCAAATATACAAGTATAGACTGGGATAGCTGGTCTCGAACCACCTGATGTACAAGGCGCTGGTATGCGGCTGGTGCAATCTGTTAAACTCATAAAGACCTATAGGTGTAGTGAATGCAGTCTTCCTCTTGTCATTCCCTTCAACTTTCACTTGGTAGTAAGCAGACTGCATATCCATTGTAGAAAACAACATGGATCCAGACAAAGCACGCATTGGTTGCTCTATGCCAGGTAGTGGGTAGGCGTCCTTCCTGGTACGAGAATTGTGTAATCCACACACATTCTGAGTGCTCCTGATTTCTTTTTTCACAAGAACTATAGGACTGGCATACTCATTGGTACTTGGGCGGATAATTCCTTTACGTAATAATTGCTGAATATGATCCCGGACCTCTGCCATTTGTTTTGGAGGTATATAGCGGTATGGCTGTTTCACTGGTAACTCATCAGTAGTAGGGATATGGTGCTCTACAGCATCTGTACATCCTAGATCATTTTTGTCCTTAGCGAAGATGGAATAGTACTTGCAGAGAATAGATTTAGCTTTTTCAAGTTCTTTGGCGTTCCCAATAATCCAGAAAGATCAAGACCGTCTGGCAATGTTGAATTTTCAGATAGGTACTATGCATCCTGTTTCTGTGAAGATATATCATCAAATATAAGTCCAATCCTTATGTCTTCATAACCGGACGAATCTAGAGGATAAACTTGTATCTGCAGAAGAGAAAATATCAGCATATCATGATGAAACAGCAGGACATTAGTACCAATTAAACCAGGCAAGATTTTCTTTCTTTTGTCATTAATACTTTCTTTTAGTACCAGAACCCCACGGTTACGTGCCTTAAACCCATTTATCTCAATATCAATCTCAATATTTCCAATGTAGGGTATGTCTGTATTATTTG
>JAVFBW010175596.1:0-10923 GCA_034783835.1 Mopalia ciliata
AAATCAGGAAATGCCAAATTGCCAATTGACTGTATCGTAAATATATTCCATAATGTAGTAGTACCAATTCTCACATATGGTGCAGGAATATGGGGCTTTCACAACACTGATGCTTTTGATTCTGTTCAGATAAAATTTCTAAAATATGTGTTAAATATTTCCCGGTCTACTCCATGTTATATGGTTTATGCAGATAAAGGGCAGTTCCCTAAAAGTATTATGGTTCAAAAGCAGATAATAAGCTACTGGTGTGATATCATTTCCTCAGATCAAAAGTTATCAAGTATTTTGTATAAACTTCTGCAGGATAACAGTTTGATATCTCCATGGTGTTGCAGGGTTAAACGTATTCTTGATTTGTGTGGTTTGAGTATATATTTGGTTAAGCCAGAGCTGTCCGAGCAAACAGTGGCTATAAATTGTGTTGAGCAGCGCCTGAAAGACCAGTTTATACAGGCAATTCAAGGTAAAATGATGGAGTCATCAAAAGGACGAAATTATACAAAACTCAAAACAAACCATCGTTTTGAAAAATATATTTTGTGAGAAAAATCAGTCCGCCAACCACTATTGAATTTTTGCACATCAAATCATGGTTTGCCGGTAGAAACTGGTCGTTGGAATCGTATACCTTATAATAATAGGTTGTGCACAAGGTGTAATAGAAATATAGTGGGTGACGAAATTCATTATCTATTTCTTTGTCCTTATTTAGACCTCAGCGAATTCTAAATGTACCATTTATTGCAGTCGATATTAATATCGCAAGATGGTTTAATGGTCGGATCAGTATCAAATTTATTTAATATATTTTAAGTCACTTTAATACGAATCGCGGTGATATAAATTCACACAAACATGTTTTTGTCTATGTTATTGTTATTATGTAAATGTATCTCTTACACCACCGCTGGTGGTCTTGAGAAATAAAGTCATTCCCTTTACAGTTTCTGTCTAATATACTGCTTAAACCTTGTTCCGATTTTTAATAAGCTTGGTTACTAGCTTCAACCCATGAAGACGAGGTTCAAGGTTGAAATTGAACGACTAACGTGTAAAATGAATTGGTATATTGCAATTGGTCGATTTATGGTTACTCAAAATATTTCTTTACGCGCTCCATAGCCATAATATATCTTGACGTAGTTAAGGTGAATGGTTAGCATAATCTTTGTTATCTAGGTACCGTAATGACTGAAATCTGATTGGTCAAACAATTTCGCTTAATATATTGCTTAAATGTTGTCCGATTTTTGTCAAACCTTGCCGATAGGTGCATCCTCCGTGAAAACTGCCCCCTGATGACGATAATATAGCCCTAATGCTATATGCCATAATAAAAAACAACTCATTTAGACTTGTTGCAATTTGCATTCTGGAATCTGCCCGTTGTAATACTGTTTATAGAGGACAGGCATATGATGCACTCTTCACATAGCTCTCATTTCTATTGTTTTGGGGGAAAATTGTAAAGATTATTGGATTGGCGGAACCGCCTTTTAGGCAATGGTTCATCCACAATGAGAAGATGTTGGCAGGACGATTCACGAAGGCAAACGTTTCAATATTGTTTAGAGTAGCACTCAAATGTATTTCACCGATTTTACTCTTTCGCAAGGCTCTCAGTAGCAAACCGACAAAAAACCTCACAAATGCTACTTCGCGGTCATTACAGTATATTTGATACCAACAGACAAATACTGTCTAAAAGCTATCAAGACACGTGGGTATGTGTTTCAATATTGTTTAGCGTAGCACTCGGATGTATTGAAGCGACTTCACTCTTTCGCAATGCCGAGGAAACCGAGAGAAAACTCACAACTGCTACTTCGCGGTCTTTACAGTCTATTTGATACCAACAGAAAAATACTGGCTAAAAGGCAACAGGACCCATGGGTATGTTGACTATCGTGCGCCTGTCCAAATCATAAGCATTTTTGCCCATAATTGGTTCCCAGGTTACATACTTGTTTGTTGTGTTATCCATTTTTTAACTTAAAATTTTACGTCTTATAAATTTAATCGTCTTGGAAGTTAAAGCAAATTAAAAATGCTCAAAATCACCGGTCCGATAACAATAACACTCACATGTTTTCGGACAGACAACAGAATAAATACTTAGAGAGTCAGAGTTATCGTTAACGAGATTTGAGATTAATTCTGTTAAAACCCCTTTTGATATCTCACTTGTATAACAGTAGATTGCCGGAGCCACATCGTGTGACTCACCCATAACGGATGGTCGACAGACGGACTCGGTCGTGTGAACGGTATATCGAAGTCGGATTAGTAAGTGCACATTCAAACGTTAAGCCACGGCCATGGGTCAATTCCTCTGAAGATTTCTAGTTGCGTTCTATAAACGGCATTGTATGATATGCGCATTATGTGGATAAAATCGTAAAAACAACTGCCTTCTAATAACAGGAAAGTTTTGTTCATGAAAGATTTAAACCACTGAAATATAGTTAGACTCTCCTAAGAAACACACCAATGTCAAAGTAGAGAACGTAAAACAAGTATTGGTTTTGTTGTTGTGGTGTAAAAGGCTCTCTGTATCTGAACATGTCTAATGTAGTTTTGCTTTTGTTTTTCTTGCCACGGAATGATATTGCAATAAATTAACTAAGCTGTTCATAATTTTCGGACGGAATATTAATGGATTACTTAAGCCAAGGTAAAAAGACCAAGTCAGGAGTAAACCATATTGATGAAACGTAATCATCTTGATAAAAAGCCAAAGTTAAGCTAATTCCGTATTTTGAAGAGAGCCGCTCTAAACTACTTTAAACAAATGCATGGCTTGAAATGGGACATATTTATGTTCAGGGTTTAAATAATTCATCACCAGCAGCGGTGTATGTCATGTAGAGATCTGTGCAAACAAAAATTGATTTTAACCAATGAAAATAAATAGTACATTTGTACACAAACACGAAAACACGTTTCTTAAAGAGAGTCACACGTTTCTACACAAGATAATTTAATTTAAGCCTAGATTCCAATCTGTCTAATTCATTCCGGACAACTGATGATCGATTTACAGACAAATTGATCAGTTTGGTACACATGTTTATGTTTGTCTACCAGTTGACATTGCGGTCTAAGCCTCAATTCCGATGAATATAATCTCAGACAAATCATCAATATTATATAACTAAACACACAGAGATTTGGTTACCGAAGAGAGTCCACAAACCACAATTCTCACAGTCACGCTTTTCGGTTATTTCACAGGAAAGAAGGATTTATTTTAAGCAGCGAGAAAGGATGCTCTTGTTATAACCTCAATAAAAAACATATGCATGCTAATGGTTGCTCATAATAAACCACACGGATATTTTGTAATTTTGCCTAACAATAGTGTCAAATCTTTCCAAAAGTAATTTTGCTAAATCCCTCCTCCCCAAGGACGAAGAACACACACGGGCGTTGTATCTGTCCTGTCCGTGCATTCTAAAAAGAATGGGAAATTACGGGAAAAAATAAATTAAAACAATTCGGAAAAAGAATGGATCTTTGATTGGCCACTCAACAAAGGATGCACACTTACAGCTATCGGACGTTTCTTGCTTAATATTTTATTCATTTGTATTTTACACCGTTCAAGTGTATTTGTTTAACGGTAATGTTTCCCCACGTTAAAAACTGCACCTCCTAATAATATTACGTACGTTATTTTGCTATGTTAAACAAATGCTCCTCCATAGCTAAGTAACCGGTCTACGAAAACTCTTAAAGTTTAGTAGCATAACCAAGGTGACTTCTTCTTGTTAAAACATCTACACTGAAACATGTTTCACCAGCCATTATTAGATATGTTTATTCTTTCGATTATATCCTCATAAAATAGGAGTAGCTACATCATATCCCATCAAATAGGAAAAGCTTCCATCCTAACCTCAATAGCCAGGAGTAGTTAACATTATTACTTCATTATATAGGGATAGCTACCATGATAACATAATTTGATAGTAGTATCTACCATGAAGTCCTCACTAAATATCAGTGATTATTTAAATAAGAGTAGCTACTATATACAGTAGCTGATATATTCATTAAATAGGAGTAGGTATCACGATATCCTGATTACATAAGAGTAGCTACCATGCTTTCCCATCAAATACAATAAGCTACCAAGATATTCCGATTAAATAGGAGTAGCTACTATGATATCCTTGATAAATATTGGTGATTACTATGGTCAACAATCAGGATCTATTCCACTCTCTGGATAAGTGCAGTATTACGGCAATTTACAATTCAGAACATGGCTTAATCTGAGTAGCAAACATGAAAAATTTTAATTTATTTTAGTACGGTTGTTTAGTCTTACCATTGTTTTAAATTGATCTATTCAACGTTAGATCATCATTGTTAAATCGCGACTACAGGCCAGCCAGCCCTTTTGTTGAAAGAAAACTGGGTAGCATAAAACCCGGTATATACTCAGTCAATAAAGAAACTTCACGCTCATAAATTTCTAAACATTTTCTTGAAACTTAATCGAGAGATATTATTATTACTAGATGTAAATACGTTGGCAAAGACATCAGGATACACAGCAATTCCGACGTGCACAAGCATAAAGTTCGTGCAAGCATACATCAAGGATAAAGCATGTTTCCTTGCGTTCCTAGTCACGTGACCTTGTGAGACGCGTGCAATTGACCCACGTTAGCACAGTAGAGTGACATCTGGGGAAAAACAAGTTCTTACAGTAAATTATCCGTTGATGTACAATGACACGACTGTCAAACATTCAAGGTGAACCTGCCATTGGCATGCTGAATACAGGAGTGTTGGTCACTGATGTTGCCAGTGTTATGGGATGTAGTGGACGGACTATCCATGATCTTCGGGCACGCCTCCAACAAAAATGGCACCTCAGCAGACCGACCTCATTTGGGTAGACCACGTGTGACGACAAATGCAGAAGACCGACAAATCGTCTTACGTTATTTGTGTTATCGATTTCTCACTGCAACGTCCGCCAGGAATGAATTGTTTTGAGGTTGTATGACTGCCAAAACCAAACGTAATCGGCTTCTCTGGGTACAACGACATCTGACATTGTAATAGGGTCGTTTTAGTGATGAATCCAGATTCACTTTGCACTTCGCTCATGGGAGAATTTGAGATTCGAGGAGAAACGGTGAACGGAATGTCCCGTGTTGTATGCAGGGTGTGGACCGTTTTGAAGGCGGTAGTGTTAAGGTTTGGGGTACCCTGAATGGTTTACTGTTTACTGTTTGAAACCTCAACGACCATACCATCAACTCTATATACCCCTTATCGCATGATTCACCGAAGCACTTGAACCCATATGAAAAAACCCTCTGCACAGCCACGGTGACAATACATAGTCAATGATTTCACCTGTGGCTTTATTGGTGTATGATTGTCCATCTGTTTATGCTAAAACTAAAAAGCAGGTACGATACACATGGAAGTGGAGTAATTAAAATTTAATATTGCAGATAAGATGACCTGACTTATTGGCCCTAGGAAATTAGCACAGCCCCTCGGTTACGAGCAATGTTGGTCCTGAACTGGTGTCATTTGTCGCCTTAAACGAGTCAGTGCTTATCGTAATGTGGAATTATTTCAACGTTGTTAAACTAACAATTATTTGCAAATTAAATCTATGTTAATACTTTCAGATATGGACTGCCAGGTTTTACTCTTCGTTCCGCGTTTCTACCTTAGCGTGCGTGTGTTTTAACATCCTAGACACTCGGCTGATTTGGTTTGTCATATTTAAAGTAAGATTAAATTCAGTAAACGAAAAACTGGCCAGTATAGATAGACACTGAGCTTAGAACTGTTTTTATTGGTGTTGACCCATAATATAACAACTTGATGGTTGTGCAGCAATGAGCAAGGGACGATTGTCTCGGAAAAGGCGACTTAACCGGGATCAGAAAAATCAAATGTTTGTCAAGGCGTAATTTATTGTTGGAATTATACATCCATTGGAATGGCAGACAGAGATGAGAAGAATAATTTCATTGAGAAGGATAAACCTCCACGAAAGAAACATATCACAGATATTATCCTCGTAGCAAGGACGTCTCAACTATGTTACGCAGTAATCGTAATTCTTTCGTTATCCTTACGTAGCATAGTGTTGGTTTTCGTGCGTTACATCCCTATAAGGCCGTCTGTGGTTGACAAGAACCATTTGGCGATTATAGATAAGCATTTAATCCAAAGTCATTCATAATGCTACGGGATATGATAGACGGAAGATCGCAGGATACCGAAGTTAAAGGAAAGATACTGGATTAAAAAAACGTGATGTTGCCCTCATGTATCATTATCTGAGACAAAAGCAAATAATTCCTAATTATTGACAAATTTCTTAATACAACATGAAACCACTGTACTTGTCTGTAATTAATTGGTACTGGTTTGTTTGTTCGATTGGTGTTTACCGAAAGGTATAACACATATATGGTTACATATTATTGCCAAGATGTTTCAATCCCTGACCCAATCTTCGGGGACGTTTTCCCCAGCGAAAACAAGAGGGGGAGCGGGCCAAACTACACTGGCGCAAAACACTTTTCAATAATTAGCTGCTTTAAATAGGTTTGTCGCATTTGTGTAAGATCTGAGGTATATTTGCGGACACTAAATTTAACTTATTGGTCAGAAATGAAATAGAGGTAGCTCAAATTTAATAAAGGCAGTGAAATTGAGGAGATTAATTCACTGTACGTTGTTGTCCTATTATACTGAATGTTTTATAACCAAATTCTGTATCTCCCACAGTGTCAATGTCGCCTTTATTGCCTTAGATCAGCGTGACTCAATTGAAAGGTAAATAATTCCTTAAGACTACTGATGAAATCCCGTGGTGAAATTGGAAATTGGCCTTGTGGGAACTTTCTTCTAAGATACTTGAATCATATGTCTGGTAGGCTCAACTGAAAGCCGTCAGATCTATTTATAGTATCCGGGATATATTTGTCCATCGCAATCAATATATTATTTCAATAATCCTGAGGATTTTAAAAAATACAGCTATAAATAGATGTTGACTGATATACATCCTATTTACCTCCTCACTGAATTTAGAACAGACTTCCTTTAATGAAAACAACGTATACGTTAGCTTGTATTAACTTAACTTTATCTTAAGTACCGTTATTCAGGGTAAATTTATTTATCATTTTAAACATAAAATGTTTTAAATGGTATATTTAAAATATTTTAGTGAAATATACGTGTATATTTTTATAACCACTTCTGTGGTTACTAATTTATGACATCTACATGCCTAAATTTTAAATATAAAATATAATTATAATAATAAAGTATTAAAATAACAATAATTATGAAATGGGTATATGTAATATTTGTATGTTTAATATTGCTGTGTTTATTTTGTACATCTTTCATTGTTCACTTGACATTCATCACAAGACCATTTGAAAGCCACTCTTGTGGTTAAATAAGTAATTAAATGTCCTGATTAAATAAAGCTGTTATTATTATTACCCCACGGACATATCGCACACATCCTCTGACTAGACAGTTTTTCTGAAGAGAAGAGCTGTTGTCTATATTAGCAAAGACAATTAACTTTCAAGCATTATGGCAACGCTTCACATCTTGTGCTAGTGTCAATTATTGTTGGAATACACCGCCGTCGTAGAAGTAATTCAAAATAACTATGAAGTGTTATTCACTTCAAAAAGACTATCTTAATAGTTCGATATAAACAGGTATTGTTCCCATCATACACGTTTACACCAGTGTTGCTTATTTTCAACTGTTATCATGGACCGCGGTCGTGTGCGCTTACTCATCGTCCTTCGATTTACCATTCACAGGGTGTGAAAGCAGATTCAAAACAATCCAATAGATGAAAGATGGACCTAATATGTTGCAAACTAATTCTTAAATATATTGTGGTCTTTAGATCGTAATTTAAAGAAACGAGCAACTTTGTAGTTAGTCGACAATTAATCTGTGTGACTCAACTATGATGCATAGCGATCTTCTCCGTTAGTTACTGGCGTATCATCCGTCATACAGTACAGTCAAATAGAACCAGCGACCCAGAGTTGAAGAGGACGTGTGGCCAGAACCTTGAAAGTACAGTTAAAATATATGGTGTTCGAAACAAATAAAATGCAGCAATGAGAGCGATTAGAAGTAACCAAAAGGCTTGATATGGCTGAAGCGAGAGTAAAGGCTATATCGATGGTGAGGATGGCGTACATAACAAGTCCGATAACAGACTTTAACCAATAAAAACAGACTTTATCAGCAATTGACAGAATTTGACAAAATTCATACAGGATCCTTTAAATTCCCAACATGGGACAGTGCTTTTCAGGCGTCAAGGGAATCTCTCCATTAGATATATTTAATTGCTTGATGAAATATCTCGTAGGTAAAGCCCATGAAACCATTCAAGTTTATTCCATTTTAGCTTCAGCAAAACCACAAATCAAAGGCATTACTTGTGAAGCGTTTTGGTGGGGTACAAGACCACAATAACAGCCTAAATATTTTAAACGACGAACATGAGAAACACAAAATACTGCAAAAGCTGCCCGATTGGGTAGTGACTCATTGGGGTGGAGATGCAGTCGAGAAGAGGTGGAATTGTGGGAGGTATCTATTGTTTTAAAGGCTTTGTTAATTTTGTTACCACCGAAGCTGATATTGCATGTGACCCGATCACCTCACTCCAGTCACTTAAACAACATAAGTATCCTTATGTTCATAGCTTATGTGCCAGTGGTACGAATTCTTTTTTCACTCCATCACACAACCCTTCATAGGATGATGCATATGAGGTGTGACTTGTTTGAAGATTTGTTTTCAACCAAATCGACGTAGGGAATAAAGAGATAAACGCGTTAAATCTTCTGTTTTACGGATGTTTGAAACCAGGTTATTTTTCAAATTCATGTAACCAACGTAAAACCTGGGACATTTGGCGTAAGATCAACCGAGCGTCAGTAGTAAAGAATGCGCAACTCGTGTATCACTTATTAGTACATATCAAGGAAGTTTTGTTCGTTATGATGTAGTAATTATTATTAAATTAATAGTAGAGGGGAGCTGATTTGCCTCCCCACTACTATTTATGTAGAAAAAAAATCGAGCAGCGCTGGATCCCCCATTTGCCTCCTTCCTTAACGGTCTGAAGGCTAATATGACTGAACTAGGTTTGCTAGTTCAGCCATATAACCCATCAGCCATTGCCCCCAATAAAGTCATTCCCTTTTATACCCATTAAGGACGGTGTACCATAAAAATCATGTTCATTATGTAACTAGATCCACCGGAAATGCTACGGAAATGTAAGAGAGTAAATATGGTAAGTTACAACTTGATGAAAGCATGTCAATAGCACGTATGCCCATGAGTGTTCATAACTGTGACACAACGTCTCCTCATGGATTGAATAATGCGTCTGAACACAGCTTGGGGGATGTGTCGCCATAATTGAACCAACATGGCACCAAGTTCTTGCAAATTCTGTGCAAGGTTCCCTTCTTGAAGGAGTCTTCTACCCAACACATCCCATACATGTTCTATTGTATTAAGGTCGGGAGACCTTGAGGGCCACTCCATCACATTGGTGGCAGCATTCCTAAAAAAAATTCTGCGTTAAATTGGCCGTATGAGGTCTGGCATTATCGTTTTGGAATGTCAGACCTTGGCCGAGAGCTGCCATGAATGAAATAGGCTCTGGAATGAGCACTTGATCTATCTATCCTGCAGCAGTTAGGTTTCCTTGAACGACCATCAGTCGAGAACGGGCAGGACCATCAAAGGCTCCCTAAACCATAACACTACCGTCCCCAAGACGGCCCCCTTGCTGCAAACAACACTGTGCGCTCCGATCACCGCGTCTCCTCCAAACGATAACTCTCCCAACAGCGAAGTAGAAAGTGAATCTGGATTCGGCACTAAAAACAACCCTTTTCCAATGACGCCGACTCTCATCTCAGATGTCGTTGTGCCCAGAGGAGCCGTTGACGTCGGTGTAACTGGGTTCTCCCGAATGAGGTCGGTCTACCGAGGTGCCAGTTTGTTGGAGACGAGTCCGAACATCATGGGGAGTCCGTCGACTACATCCCATAACCCTGACAACGTCAGTGACCGACGTTCCTATATTCAGCATGCCACTGGCACGTTCACATTGAATGTTTGACAGTCGCGGCGTTGCACACCAACGGATAATTTGCTGTAAAGACTTGTTTTCCTGAGGTGTCACTCTACCGTGCTAACGTGGGCTCAACTGCACGTGTCTCATAATGTCACGTGACTAAGAAGACAAGGAAACCTGCTTTATCCTTCATGTATGCTCGCACGAACTGCATGCTTGTGCACGTCGGAGTTAATGTGTGTCATGATTTCTTCGACAACGCATTTACCTATTATTTGGACATACACACTAGATTCGATCTGACAAATCTTTTCTTAAACTTTTTTCGATTGGCTTTTGTTGTTGCCATAGTGAACACACAATGCAGTAATATTCCTGATTTGGGCTCACAATAGCAAAGCTGCTGTGACTAAAGGTAGTTGCATGATTGTTTAAATGTTTTAAATTAATTAGTGTCAAACTGTAATATCTTTTATTCCTTACATAATACGTTGTTTTTGTCCTCATCTTGGATATATCTTGAGATATATTATGTTCAACAACCCGTGTTGGCATGGTTACTGTCTTATAGTTCACTTTGGTTGAGAGTCCGTCTCCACAATTCCTTGGCTTTATGATTTGTTGTCACTCACAGATAACACTGTGACAGGTACTAGTCCAGGTCCAGCTTATACTTTTTACGTTTCAGCTTCGTTTTGTGTAGCCAGAAAAATAAACTTCAACGTAAGATGATATATGTTGCTCAAGTCGAGACAGGTTGCATTGTGCTGCACTGTTTTACTAGC
>JAVFBW010175607.1:0-10922 GCA_034783835.1 Mopalia ciliata
ACATACATACATACATACATACATACATACATACATACATACATACATACATACATACATACATACATACATACATAGTTTAGGTTTAGTGACGTTTCCATTCGATAGAATGATGTACGCCAAGCAGACTATAAACATTACCATTTCAGTGGAGGGTTGTGCTCTCAAAGCTAAGGGGCTCCATAAAGCCGGTCTGTTTGTGATGGATCTGTATTAGGCTACTTTACCTAGGCCGGCACGCCGTCGTGTGGGTGGAATAACAGCGTTATCCAAATCAAACACACTAATAAATCAAAAACAAAAACAAAAAGGAGGAGAGACTGTATGCATCCTAAATTCTCATTGATGTTGAGGCAACCTTTCTTCGCTCTAAAACCAAAACAAGAATTGTATTTAGAATAAGTTGTTTTAAGTAAGACAAGTTTCGAACGGGATGCAAAAATCCTAAATCGGTGGACACAATAGGCGAATTTTAAAGCGAAATCTAATCGCCTTATAATTCACCGAGTGTGTTTTACAGGGTCATCAGCTACGATGTAAACAAAATGCAAACCTTACAAGCGCTGTAAAACACAACTTGATTGTCTCTTGATATCTAATCTTCAAAAGCGCTCTCTGGTGTCGTCCGCGAAAAATCTCCTTGTATATGCAGGGGCTAAAATGGTCAGTAATAAATATATGTCAACGCCGCTGCATATTGGAGCCTAGTTGTTAGCAATATTAATGCATTACAAGCTGTCAAAATCAGAATGGACTTTAGACTGATACGTCACAATAACCAAGAAATTGGAATCCATACAGCATCTTTCCTGTTTAGCTAATCAGTTTAGAACTAAATGCTGCGATATATTTCAGGCTCCATGTTGCGGAACTCCGACGTCCATCCAGGTTCGAGTGAAGGACACCTCTACGATCATTATTTCTGCTGACCAGAGAATTACAGTGGGTCCCGAGTACGGACTGACTTGCGTGAATGCAGAAAACTCGGCATTCTGCAAAGACTACAAAGTCCAATACAAGGACTCAATTCAAAGTAAACACCATTTTTATTCAAGATTTCAGGGTTAGCGTTCTCCACTCTGTGGGTAGGTTTTTGTATAACCGATTCGCCTTAAAGGTTAGATCAAACAGTGGGCCTCTGGTATATGAGGGAGCAGCACGAGGTGAGCAATCGTGAGTGTGTGTGTGTGTTTTTTATATTCTCACACTGTGTTTAAAACAGGCATTATTGGATAATCCGTGGTCATAAAAGTGAAACCCTCTTAGACACAAAGTTCAAACAAATACACCAATAAAACTTTCAGAAAACGATCCTTTTGATTTCCACCAATGGCACGAGTAAAACACGAGTAAAACAATAGAACTGTAATTAAAGCCAAATATTCCAAATATAATTATATAGCACATTTTCTTCGAGCCCCGGCTCGGTTAATCAGAGATTCAAGTCCAATCCGATAGATGCAACTATAATTTTCCTTCTATATAAATAAAAATATATATTAGTTTAAATATCCGATGAGTGTAACTACTGTCGTTCTGGAATATATATTCCAGTAGTTAAACTCATCGGATATTTAAACTAATATATACAGCAGTTAAACGCATCGGATATTTGAACTAATATCTATTTTTATTGTACTTGCCTGCATGGGATTCGAACTAGGCTATTTATTAACTGAGCCAGCGCTAAATCAAACTGATCTATGTATATTTTGAATAAATAAAGAGAAAAAAGTTTGCTTGCTACTGTATATATCTAAGTGTCACTTTGAAGCCAATGTCTTAACTATTTCCATCTTGCAGCATCCATCCTGTTCGACAGGGATAATCCCAGCGGTAATGGCGACTATGAACTGAAAAGTTTGGTAAGTTTTATAACCTTAAAGTGAACACAACTCTAAATACCTCTGTTCTTTTTAATGATATAAATATGATAAATGGTGAATGGCTATAGATCTTATATATATCACACTGATCATAAGGCCTAGTCACCATAGCCTCGCTTTCGCAACCAAACAATCACAAAAGAAAGCATCTTTTCTAGGCTTTCAACTTGCAACTTTTTTTTCCTCTACTTTTCAAAAAAGGAAAATAAGACATATATTGTTGCAGAACCACAGAAGGCTATTTGGCTTAAGTTTTGA
The DNA here is from genome assembly GCA_034783835.1 of Mopalia ciliata. NCBI lineage: Eukaryota > Metazoa > Mollusca > Polyplacophora > Chitonida > Mopaliidae > Mopalia > Mopalia ciliata. The sequence continues at coordinate 2,145 of JAVFBW010175607.1, forward strand.
ACGACATTTGTATTGTTTACTTTCCGAGATTTATGGATTGTTTTACTTCGGGACGTAATGTCAATCTGTATAGCCTTTATAAGTTACCGTCGTAGATTTTAAATGCCACTGTAAGAAGAGTATAAGTGAAATTTTTAAATTAAGATGAACATATTTTCTTATTTAGATAACAGGAAATGATTGGAGGAATGGAACCCACATTACTTGGAATGTAGACTCAGGGAATAACGGCAAGGTCAGCCAGAGGCTCATTGTGGGGCCAGCTTATGGCCTCTCTTGTCAAAATAGCCAACAAGTCGGCAATTGTCTTGACTACGAGGTGCGCTTCAACTGTCCATAGACGAAAAGTGTGTTGAAAATGCGCTTCACTTTTGCGCTATACAAATGATTAAAATTTAAATAAAACAGCTGTACATTTTGCATAAGCGTCTCAACATTTTAGTTTACTAGTTTATGACATAACCAAATGATAATGTTCTCAATACTTTAACGTATATTTTCCGTTTTACCTAAAAGTGTGCCTTGCTGCCATTATGTTTTCCATGTGTACTTACATCTAATTCCTCTTAATTAAATTTGTTTAAAAAAAAAATTGTATAGCGGCGAGAGAAATGCGTATGTGAAACACATGTTGTCTGTTGTTCAATAAAGCTGAGACTGTTTATCTTTGAGTTTTCATTGTTTATGAAGTATGTCGATTTTTCAACTACAACAACAAATTAAGAGCAACAAATTTTCTGGCGTCTGTTAATTAATCGCTTATTTACTGCTACCGGGGTTTTCCGATCGTGTATTCTTAGATTCTTTGAGTGGCTCCTTCGTTTGTTCGCTTGACAGCGGATCGTTTTATACTGTATGCATGGTCCTTTAGGGTCCGTGTCCCGTTTAACAATTCATCTTCCGAGTTTTGATTTTGAAATCTAAACAGACGGAAAGCTCGTAATCGCTTATCACTTTTAACTTCCGAAACGAACTTTGCAACGAGGATGGAGAAAGCCCTACATCACTTCGAATGGCTGATGATGTTTTTATTTTACAAACGCTTCCAAATTCTCGCACTAACCTTTTGGCGGTTTCACGACTTTGAATCTGCCTTTTGGTTTCAGGCGACCACATCACCATCTATTGACAATTTTCTTTATAATATATATATATAAATATATATATATATATATACTGAATTGGAGGGATGAAAATGCCCCACAGGCCTCATCACCTGAAATGCAACGCAAATGCATCATACATGTTTTTACACTGGTTCAAGCACATTCCGGTATTACACCGAAAATTACCCCCCCTTAGACCACAACGCTTGTTCAAAGGACGGCTTGCTAGTTTTGAGTAACAATGACCAACAGGCACTAAGCTACATACACATTATATATGCATATGGGCCTGCCTCAATGTCACATTGGCACTAAACTAAATGGACACTATATATAGACCATACTCTGCAATGGTGTAGCCTATTAAATAAAAATTGTCTCGGTATCATCAGTACAGTTTACGATGTAGCATGTAGACTTTACGGTAAGGAAAATTCCAACGTGACGTATGTAGAGTAAATGGCAATTCAAATTATTACCAACTTAGTATAGAACCAAACTGACAGGTTATATTCTACAGCTAAACCACTATCAATGAACATGTATTTAGTTTCACTTTAAGCTACAGCCCCTACTTAATGTATAATGCAACATTTAATGTAGATTTAGGTCTATACACACTGTCTACGAAAGAATCGACACACCCAACGGTGAGGCAGCTGCAGCTAGCTACAAACAACTCAAATTTAGCATTACATAGCAAACAAACTTTCAGCTTTTAAAGATTAAAATCAACTTACGAAATTTATGGCAGTATCCGGGACGATCAGATTCCAAGTTTCCCAAAATCAAATAGTTACTAAACTTTCTGTAAATTCTTATTTCTAGCAGCTATACTGTCACTGCTCTTTGTCTCGTGTACACTGATTTAACCTTCTAAACTGACTGGACTCTGACACCGCCAGCACAGTGCCGTAAATTCCCTAAGCAGAACGGCTAAACTTACATTATCCATAGACTAGCACTAACATTCCGGCCACTAAATGCTGAGGTAGTTTTAGTTACCGAAACATTTACTAAATATGCAACAACATTATTATTAAAAAACAAAAACAAACAGACCATGCATTAAAGAAAGAGAAGGTAATTCAAATGAATCCATAAAAGTCTAATTCAAGAAGTCCATAGAAATAGAGTTTGTAATTGCACTGAGGAGCATTGTCACTTTCTAGATCAATGGTCAAAAATAGGTTCCAAAACACACAACTTGTGAATCGGGCGCCTGAGTGTGGTACGCCTGGTTTGCAGTTCCACTGATCTAACCAGTCCATCATTTCCTGGAAATGTCTGGAGAACCTTTCCCAATGGCCACAATCACCGATGGATGTTCTCGTCCTTGATGAGAACGATGTCTCCTACTTTAATGTTTCTTTCTTTTTTCGTCCATTTTGACCGGAGTTGAATGAGTGGGAGATACTCCCGCATTCAGCGCTTTCAAAATTGGTCAGCTAAAAACTGTACAAGCTTCCAACGATTTCTGTAAATGTCGGCAAAAGTACAGTTTCCTATTGGAAGACGAATATCAGATCTGAGCAAAAGCAGATGATTAGGCGTTAACGGATGGAGATCCTTGGGGGAATTTGAAACTGTAGTCAAATACCTGTTGTTCACAATGGCTTCAACCTCACAAAATAGAGTGGATAAGCTTTCGTCATCCAATGATTGTCCGTTTGTCAGTAAGGAATTAAGCACTTTCCGGACGGTTCTTATTTGCCTTTCCCAGACTCCGCCCATATGGGATGCTGCAGGTGGGTTAAACTCCCATTGAATCTCTCTTTGTAACATGTGGTCCTGTATTTGGGTCTTGTTCCATGCCTGGATAGCTTCACGTAATTCACGCTCAGCGCCTATGAAGTTCGATCCATTATCCGATCTCAGCTTCTCTGGTACACCTCGTCTGGATTCGAAACGTTTGAGTGCGTTCACAAAAGAGCTAGTTTCCATAGAGTCAAGCTTTTCAATATGTATTGCCCTGATTGAAAGACAAGTGAACAGGCATCCATATCTCTTGATATTACTTCGACCTCTTTTAACCAAAAAAGGACCAAAACAGTCCACTCCTGTAACAGAGAAAGGAGGTTTGTTCGTGGCGACCCTGTCTTGTGGTAAATCTGCCATCCGCTGCTTAGCCGTTTGTCCTTGGCGCCGCTTGCAATGTACACACTCATTAAGGATCTTGTCAATGATTCGTCTTGCTCCGATTATCCAGAACATTTGTCTTAGTTCAGCCAAGACATACTCCCTTCCTAAATGTCCAGTTATTTCGTGATATCTTCTGACAATCAATGTGGTGATATGAGAATTTCTGGGAAGAATCATTGGACGTTTGGCGGAATCTGATACTGAAGCGTGCTTAAGTCTGCCTGACACACAGATAATGCCGGAGAAATCTGTCACTGGTTCTAGTCTGAAAATAGAACTGGTCCTTTTTACAGCATTCCGTTTTGACTGTAAATCCAAAAGCTCTTGACAAAAATGTTGCCTCTGCACAACTCGTATGATCTCAATTTCAGCTGTTTTCAACTCGGGTACTGAGATTGTTAAATTTGACACAACGTCTCTGTTACCGTTTACTCTTTGAAGCAGAACAGTTTTAAGGCGCAGGATCCATGCTACCACTCTCTTCAATTTGTACCATGAAGAAAATCTTAGAAATAACCTCTGAATTGGATCTTCCGAAGAGTCAAGGACGATCCCACATACCGATTCTTGTGATTTTACTTCAGGGTCATCCAAAGGGGGCTGAAGAGCATTAGTAGTTGTCTCTGGCCAAGCTGACTGGTGCTTCCAAAGAAAGTCTGGTCCATCTTTCCATCGTGAATTGTTCAACATTGCTGATGCATCTAGACCTCGAAGCATCATCTGCAGGATTATCACCGGACCTTACATGTCTCCACTGATTTGGTGACGAAGATTCCAGAATCTTGGTTATCCTGTTGGCGACAAAAGTTTTGTACCGTTTGGTCTGACTTATGACATAGTATAAAACGATCATACTATCTGTCCAGAAATAGCTGTCAGAAATGCTGAAATTCATCTCCCTGCGGAGGACTTGATCCATCTGAGCTGACATTACTGCAGCTGATAACTCCAGTCTGGGTATTGATTGTGTTTTGATTGGAGCTAAACGGGACTTGGCTATAACAAAACTACAGGTGATCTCACCACAGCTATCAGTTGTCCGAAGGTAAGACACACAGCCGTATCCATCTGTAGAAGCGTCTGAAAAATGGTGAAGTTGATAAGTAATGTCACCTTTCGATGTTTCCTGAATAAAGCAACGCTTAATCTTGAAATCTCCCAGCATTGGTAAATCTGACTTCCATCTTATCCATTTCTGTTCGTTGGCAGGTTCCAGAGGATTGTCCCAACCTTTATGCCGCCTGGTTTCATCCTGAAACAATTTCTTAGCTTGGAGTATAAATGGGCATACAAATCCAAAGGAGTCATAAACGGAGCAGATGACACTTATTAGGCCTCTCCAAGTAATTGGTCTGTCCTTTTGGGTAATCTTCAGTCCAAAACAATCCTTGTCCGTGTTCCAAAGAACGCACAGAGCTCTCTCAGAGGGTAAGCTATTTCCATTCAAATCGACAGCTTGCATATGTTTGGCTCTTTTAGCTTCAGTTATGGACTTAAGCACATCCCGGTGGTTACTTGTCCACTTGGTTATATTGAATCATCCATTCTGTAAGAGTTTGTGAAGGTCTTCTGTCATGTTTATAGCTTTCTTGACATTTGGTACAGATCTTAAACAATCATCCATGTAAAAAATATTCAGTACAGTTTCACAGATGCTGGGATGATATCTATCCTGGGTATCTGTAGCAGTGCGTCTTAAAGCATAATTTGCACAACTAGGACTTCACACCCCTCCAAATAAGTGCACAGTCATCCGGTAAATATCCGGCCCCATGGCAACATCGTTATTCTGCCACCACAAACATCTCAAAACGTCACGATCTTCAGGTGCCACCCTTACCTGGTGGAACATTGCTTCAATGTCTCACATACAGGCTATTTTATCCTGTCGAAATCTCAACAATACACCAATGAGACATTTAGTCAAGTCTGGACCCTGTAAAACTTCACTGTTAAGACTAATACCACGAACAATCAAAAACGACTCTGAGTTTATCTGGCTTGTTAATGTTCTTCACCCCATGGTGAGGCAGATACCACACTTTTCCTGGCGATGTGCAACCATCCTGATCTACCTTTTCTGCGTAGGCCTTTTCTATCAACATCCCTATTTCTGTGTTATATCGCTGAAACAGATCAGTGTCTTTGGTCAACTTTCTACCAAGAGTCTGTAGTCGGGACTCTGCTATAGAGTAATTGTTAGGTAGGGCAGGACATTCGTTTCTGAAAGAAATCCGCATGAGATAATGTGTGTCCTGCTGTATTTTCGTAGTGTCCCAAAGATCTATGACTTTCTTGTCGTCCACAGACATTTTGACTACATTCTCAAATTCATCTCCACATGTGTTCAATTTCCAAAAACGATCGACCTACAGGCTTAAGTCGATATCAGATTGAACAAAGTTCGATACAAGTAACCTTTCATCACTTGCTGAAATCGGTCCATCCATTGCCCAGCCGAGAATAGTCTTAGTAGCCTAAGGCTCATGTTGTTTACCAAGCCTAACATCAATTGGTGCCAACGCCAGGGGCACATCCTGTCCAATCAGGCGTGAAACCTTTCCATTTTCAAGCGAAGGAAACTTTATGTCACTAAGAAGGGGCCATTTGTAAGCAGTTTTTGTTGAAGTTGTTTTGTCATCAAGCATAGGAAAATTTGGTATACAAAAAACATGTGGAATGTGAACGACGTTTCTATTATCCATAGCCCAAATTTCAACTGCTACTTCCACTACATCGGTTCTACTGTTCGTTTCCTCTACTGTTGTAAGAGACGAATTAGTTGTTTCCCCTTTGAGACCCAAACAGTTAATGAGTTCCTGTGAGCAAAATGAATTGGTGCTACCAGAATCAAGCAAAGCATATGTATGGATATAATCCGTGCCATTATTAGATGACACCTTAAATGGAACTATAGGCAAAGCCACTTTCATCACTCCAGCCCCCAAAGACTTTGTCTTGCCGCTTGTTACAGTAATCTGGTCGATGTGAGCATTCTGGACTGTAGTAGAATCTCTGATAGTTACACTCCTATAACCATCATGAAGTACCTTTGAATGTCTTTTAGTGCACCCACCCTTCAGACACCTTGATGGCTTTGGGCATTCAGGAGTGGGTGGCCCCCTCCATACAGGAGTGGGTGGTCCCCAGAGCACTTATGGCAATTCAGAGGATATTTTGACTGTTCTTGTGTTTGTTTAGTTTCCTCTTTTCTGTAGATAGACTCCTTAAGATGGACAATAAAATTTGAGCCTTGAGACTCCATAGCACTGGGTTGATGATGAAACCCTTTCCTGTTGTCTTTAGTAGACCCTAAAGCACATCACCGAACACCGGGTCATTATCCTCTTCTGCGGCAGCTTCGACGAATGTAACAAATTGAGAAATTTCAGGAAATATGCCCTGCTCCCTTCGTAACTGGATTGCAAACTTTCCCCACCCATTCTGCTAAAAAGAAGGCAGTTTTTCTACAATCTTCACCATAGGAATTTGATTGTCAATTTCTCCAATTCTACCCATGGATAGTAGAGTGAGAACGCAAGCTCGCAAATGGTAAGCAAGCATTTGTCCTTGGAAATATAAAAGTGAGTCATTTGATGGCGATGATGTGTATCCATCGTTGTCATGCTGGCTCTTTTGCTGTCTATATTTATTGATAAGTGGTTGATAAATGTCCCTTGTGTCTGAGAATGTATCATATTCCTAGCCTTCTGTCTGAATAAAATCATTAATATATATTTCCTTAGTCTTAGAAGTATCTTGTTCACTTGGCTTTGTCTGAAAGCATGTATTTCTGTTTTCCATGGTTAAGTGGTCAGCACTCAGTGGTTGTGTATTGAAGCTCCGTTCCTTAGCAAGTGGATTCAAGTCCTGTGGGTTTGCCGTTTCGTGGATTAGTTGTGATTTTACATAAAGTTACACTTGATCCAGATTTGACGAATTGTTGTTTATCCTGTTTAATTGTGCTTTTGACCTCACTTTCTGCATAAACCTGTTCTTCAAGCTCTGCTTTGTAAAGCTCTTGTTCCAATTCGAACTTTTCACTTTCTTCCCTTAAGTGGAACTGTTGTTCCTCTAGTAGCCTTTTCTGTCGATTTAACTCTTGTTACTCTTCCTCGCGCTAATAAATCAGCCTTCTTTACTCTGGCTCTCTTGAGAAGGCTAGTTGAAGATGTTGTGCTTTGTTTGTCCCCAGCCTGACTTACTGAGTCTTCAGGAGTGATGTTTTCCGTATTTTCCGTAATTGGAGCTTTTAGTTGGATTTCCTGTTTCCATTTGTAAAAGTCAATTTTTAATGTATCCTGAGATTGGAATATTTCGACAATAGATCTCTCCCCGGCGTCTATTTCAGCCCTATTGTTCCAAACAGCACTTTTACACTGGTCGTGCTTCCCTTGAATGGCATTTCAAAGTGGCATAATGTCATCCATTAATAAACCTGCAGATGTTATGTCTGTGGATGTATTTAGTAGTTCCCTGATTTTGTTCTACTTACTAGTAATAGCTGATTTTATACAGCCCCTCGCTCTCCAAAGCTGTCTGATTTGCGCGGTCTTAATACCATCAAGGTCATCACAACTCTCTGTTAATGATGATTCTAAGCTTTGGGCCATGTTTGTAAATTTATGTTACATCCAAATTAATTCCATCAATGTCTTCAGGGTAAATTCCGTTGAACGAAATGTAACCGCAGAAAATAATAACACAAACACTGCATTGATTCAATGAAACGCTTCTTTTCATTTGCCGTAGTCTTTGGTATATTAATTACTGTATGATATCCCAGTACAAAATCGGTGAGTTAGATCTTGTACACTGATTTAACCTTCTGAACTGACTGGACTCTGACCCCGCCAGCACAGTGCCGTAAATTCCCTTAGCAGAAGGGCTACACTTACATTATCTATAGGCTAGCACTAACATTCCGGCCCCTAAATGATGAGGTAGTTTTAGTTACCGAAACATTTACTAAATATGCAACAACATTATTATTAAAAAACAAAAACAAACAGATCATGCATTAAAGAAAGAGAAGGTAATTCAAACGAATCCATAAAAGTCTTATTCAAGGTGTCCATAGAAAAAGAGTTCGTAATTGCACTGAGGAGCACTATAGCATTGTCACTTTCTCGATCACTAGTCAGAAATAAGTTCCGAAACACATCAGTTCCACTGATCTAACCAGTCCATCATTTCCGGGAAATGTCTGGAGAACCTTGCCCCATGGCCCCAATCCCAGATGGGTGTTCTCGCAAAACTTGCAAAACGTTATCGTTAGCCAATAAAATGTATTTATTTTAATTGTTAAAGCGATACTCGGGGCTGCAATAAAGGGATATAGGTAATACGGGCATTACTTCTTGTGTTCAATTAGGCTCCCTAAATTTTTAATCGAGCTATATCAATTTTTTTACAATTGGATCTTAAACAATGGGTTAGCACAAACTACAGTCAAATTTAATATCCACGCGGCCATGTCGACGTACTTTTATCATTAAGCAGAAGAGTTCCACAAATATTCACCAATCAA
>JAVFBW010175618.1:0-10922 GCA_034783835.1 Mopalia ciliata
GATTTGTTTGTGATGTTCTGTATTTGTGTCTGTCGTCATATAAGTGAAAAACCCTTGAGTACAACGTTAAACACCAATCAAACAAACAAACAATCTAATATGACCGTTTACTGTATGACCATGTGATCAATTTCAGCCAATGAGTGATCACAAAACAGGAAATGTTCATCAAGTTATTATATTTTAATATCTATATATGCTTCTCCATTGAACAAAACAGAGTTATTTTCTGAAAATCTATCCAGGGCTCGAAACAAGAACATGTTTGTCATTATGTTTATGATTTGTAGAAAGCTATTTTCATTTACCTGAACATGCTTGTATTGTTATTATTATTTAAAAACCTCATCTATCCCTCTCCTTTCTGGTACCTTTTTATTTAAACATTTTCCTTATGAACATCAGAAAATCATATTTCTTTAGCATTTCCTGTATTTCTATTGGTTTCTGTCATATTTGAGTTGTTTAATTTCTGTTTGATCTGACAGGGTTTCGATCCACAGGGTATTTTGGATGATTTACGAAAGCTCAAACTCGTTCTGAAGGCTCATGAAAGAAGAATAAAAACATTGGAAGAGAAAATAGCTCATTATGAAGGGTTGAGCTCAGACGACGAGGCCTTAGAAGAAGTCTAGCTTTCAGTAACAAAAAAAATTATATCGGGTGTGTGCATGAGTTTGAGTTTTGTCAGGCAGCTTTTTGTAGTAACATTATAGTCACTTATTGGGGCGGGGCTTTTGCCTTTGGTTCTGCCAGCACATTTCTAATACACTCATTTTTATGGTGTTATTTTGGTATTTATTTCAGATATCGTTTTTTGTTTGGTGTTCACCCCACTATTTAAGTACCCTTTCTTCGCTGTAATGTATTATGCACATTCACTGTCGTTGACACTTTATCCCATTATAAATAACAGGATTCAGTTGTGAGACTGACAGTCAAACACAATGGCACTTGATCAAATTACTGATACTAATCTCAAAGATATCAATTTAACAGGTTACAGTCCTGTTTATACTTTTGTTAATGGTTCAGAGTTTTGTCTTGCTTTTTGGTACACTTGTATAATATGTAGATGGTAGAGGTGTCGCATGCTACATTTTAATCTAGATGAAGAATTGTTAAATAGCATGGTGTGTGGCTTTAATACATTAACTGTAGTTTTGGTGTGTGTCTTATCAAACCAATATTTATCCATTCAGGTCATCTTGACCAGGACATTACTCTGTTTACTTAGCACTGGAGGAAGATTAATTTGCCAACAAACTCAAACTCCTACCATTTTATAATTGTGTTGATTAGGTCATTCAAGGTCATTAAGGATGTGACAACTCCTGGATGTCAAATTTATTAAGAACACAATGCTACATAACAAATTTCTTCCCAAATCCTACATTAAATGTGTACCTTGAGAATTCCTCTTTAGTAAGAGCACAATCATTCAAGAAAATAATGACAAAGCCAAACTGAATCGATGGATTACACTACAACCCCACATCCTCACTCTGCATAAGACCGGTTTATAATTTTAACAATTTCTCTGCTCTACATGAGTTGTATCAAATGAATCTATCTCTTCAAACAAATTAAACAATTCCATTGTATTTAAGCAAGTAACTGTGTGAATATGGGCAATCTTACCATATAAGTGAATACCATATAAGTGAATACCATTAAGTACAATGCTAAAGCCCGATCAAATAAAACAAAAACAAAAAAAATTAAGCAAATAAAGGGAAATGAAAAAGACATCAATTGATTTCTGGTTAGTTTGAGCTTCCTGCTGCTAGAGGGCTCTCTGAACTTAGGAACAACATGCCTAGGATATATGTGACCCGTTATAGCCAAATGAGTCGGAAGTAGCAAACCTATAAATGACGCTCCAGGCGATACAAGCTTAAAATGTCTGAAATGTTCAGTTTTTGTTTTTTACCATATATCCTTTATAATGTTTTCTAATTACAAATAATTACTCAAACTGGTGTTTAAATGCATGTAATCATAAATTGGTATGATTTAGTGAGGCAAGTCTACGTAAATCTGTGCTAATTTAGTGAAACAATGGCCTGTTTTGGCCTGTTTTCACCTCAAAATTAAAAATCTTCTAGTCTACATATCAACATGTGGTTTCCGATTTTTAAACTTTTGGCTCATTTGGCTATAACGGGTCACATATAGTGACATTGTCCTGTCATGTAAAACAATAATTGATCCATCCATTCATCCATGAATTTGTCTTTATTTTCTTTTATGATTATGATCCTAGTAAAGAAGCATTCTCAAGGTACAGATTTCCAGTATTTACTTCATTTTGGTTGGTTGATGAAGAAATATTTTACAGTCAACCAATCAGAAGGCAGGAAATAAGGGTAATCTGTTTTAATCATTACTACAAATCGCAGGTTAAGAAAGCATCTTAAGAGATTTATGCCATGAGCTCTCTCATTACGTATTGGCTTAGCACTTGAAAAACACCAAAGGGTTAAGCAATCAATCAATCGGTCTTGAATATTGTCATTGAGCAGTTTTTTGAGTGAAGTAGTTTTGTACCGTGTAAATTAATGTAAAAAATCCTTAAGAAAATATATCATAATACTCTCCCAAAAACTGTCTTGCAGTTTCTGTGGAACCAAACAGTGTAGTCTATAATGCTAATAAAGAACGTTAAGTGAATTTGTTGTTAATTAGTTTAATTCTACCATGTATTATGTCCTGTAATCCCCTGGTAACAATTCTTGTCATCAGTAACATTGAGGGTAGTTTTATTCACCGCTTGGCCTGACACGACGTCATGTGAGTGATATAATGTGTGAAGTAAGGATTACATTATAGCTTGAATAATAAACAATTTGCGTTAGCTTTCACCTGTTGTCGATCATGAGTTTGGTCACACTTACACAACTTTCTCACACAACAACCCCACATCGTCACTTAACCCTTGTGATCATGTGTCTTATTTTATTGCATGAAAATAACATCCAAGTTGATTTGATTGGTCAAAACTCCCAATGGATTACTTCTAGGCCATCTACAGGTGGTTGGTCGTAACATAAATGTAGTATTGCTGAGTATATAGCATACCATTCCCGTGCTCAGTATGAATATATATAGGTCATGGATTCCTGGACCTGCCATGTCACCTAGTCTGCCATGAAGAAAACATGAAAATAGAGATATTTCATCTTGAAAACATGAAGACACTTTAGATACTTTATTTCATTATTTCATAAAGAAAGCAAGTACAGCATTAAACCCCAATCAATCTTAAGCCAAGTTATTTCAGTTATTTCCTATTCATTGTCTGACAACAAAATGATTTACATTTTCACATTAAAAGGTCTTCCAATGCAATATTCATCAAAGTTAAGTACTGTGAGAGAATAGATCATCAATCTCAAGCTGTTGTCATATATTAAATATTATGAAATAAAAATATTTTCAGAGGCTCGTAATTTTGAAAAGTGCTTGAAAACACCCTAGTAATGAATCACCGTATCACCGTAAGGTTGCCATGGATATCCCCTAATAATCTTGCATCGGACCTGTACATTATGTCATGTGATTAGCATTATTGTACTTAGTTCACACCACTACCGGGGTAAATTCTACATCTTTTCTACCTCTAGCATTACTGAAAGTATAGAAAATGCCAATTCTTTTTTCCATACCTACAGTCGCACGGAACAGCAACTCAAATTGCAGCTCTGAAATATCTACATTCACAAATTAGTGCCAGAGTTCAAATGAGGTACCCGAGAGTTTGTACAAAGAGAATGCGATTTACGTGCTCTGTTAAGAATGGGCTAGTCATGTGTTGCTTTTAGTCCATATTGTTTAGAGATCTGTTCAGCTTCTGATAGATGCTTGTATTTATTGGTGTCACATATCCCATGTTACTAACAGTATTAAAAAATTAAGTTTTTAATTCAGTTGAAATTTTAAAATCTTTCATTGGTAGACAGACAACAAGGTGCCTCATTTTACGAAAAATAATTATGTTAAATATACTTAATTACCCCTTATCGGAGCAGGTTCCATAAAACATTTTCTTCAGAAAATTTTTTTGCTGAAATTCTTTCCGGTATTTTTTGTTTATGAGTTCATTAAATTAAACTAATGAATTTAAGGATAAGTCAATCATAAACTGTAGGTTAAAGACAGAAAACTAAATCGAATGAAGCTTTGAGTTTGAGTGTATATAAGTCAATGAGATTCAGTTACCAAATTTGTCTCCATTCGTGTACAAAATGTAGTATGTTTATCATTGGGTGTGCTTTATCTCTCTGTGTTCAGGTGGGTGTGTGTTCTGGTAATATAACACATTAATGTTGTTCATTTCAGAAACCCACTCTGCCAGAAGGATTTAATGCCTCTGAAATCATGGCAGAATTGAAAAGTCTACGAGAAACAGTAAAGAATCAAGATAAACGCATCGTAGCTTTAGAGGATCGCGTGACAGCCTTGGAAACACCTGAAGACGAAGAGGAGGCATTGGAACCAGATGATGGGGGAAATGGGGATGCCGGGGAGGATGTAAACGAGCAAAATAGCGATGAATAGATTAACTAGTCATCAACACCCTCGAGTATTCTTCACTTATAATTTGACTTTGAATAGGCTATGAATTTTTTACTCCTCTAACATTTAGAATGAAGTTTTTTTTTTTTTTTTTTTTCAGAAATTTCGTGTGGAATTAAGTTTAATGAACTCTTCCCAAAATTTCACTCCAAAGCTTAAGGGATTTTGGCTGGTAGAATTTTGGCAGAAAATTTATGTCTTTATTTTTTAATTTTTTTTTTTTTTTAAGCCTCATGAATTCTTTTTTTTTTTTTTTTTCTTTTTTAATTTTGAGTAAATAAAATTGTAGACATTTGCATATTCAGTACCAAGTTTTAGTTTCTGAAGAGGTTACATCTTGCTCCAAAATCCCTGCATTCCTCTGTTCTGAGGCTGGGAAGATTATTAGCTATATAATTATAGGGTGTGTAGCAGAAAACTGTTTGTACATAGTAGTAATGAGATTACTGTTATAAGTAATGGTTTATTACCACAGGGGTGTAGGTTGGGGCCAGTTTTTATTTTCAAATACAATTCAAAATCCCCAAAACTGATAGTTTCCTATTGATAGAATTGTGTAAAATCTCCCTTTGACTCAGTATTTCAACCTTTATGACTCATCATATGGAATATTAGCGTAATATCACTAACTTAATGTTTTTCTTTTTTGTAATTATAAAACTGGCCTCCTCCGACTCGAAGATAATCTGACTGAAGAACCTCATTAATATTGAAGATGCTTTGGTTACGAAAGAACAAAAGGAAATAAACCTTTTCCTACTTCACTAATTTCTTTATAAAAGGGACATAACTTTGAGAGTTTAGTGACTATATTTTTAAAATCTTGTAATACGGTAAATTTTTATACATAAATGTTTGTATATACAATAATAGGTTTTTTCAATTGCAATTTTGACAACAAAAAAGTAAACTAAACAAAAAATTGTCATTTCATAATCTGTAATAATAATAGTAAATTGTTTCTTATTATTGACATTCAGTGTATTTGTGTTTTTTGTCTTTTGTCATGTTATGTCTCTATCCAAACATCTAAGCTATTGCCAAAAATGTTGATGTGGCTGACCAAGAAAACTTAGATTAAAATCTCTTCACCAGCTCAGAGAGTCTAATTTAGTTCCAAACAGTTTGATGAGATGTCCTGATTTTGATCTGCTAACACCCTTCTTTGGCTTTCAAACCATTCTCCGACTAACAGGTGCCTGGAGTAACATTAAGCTCTGATTGATCAATCTCAGTCTTAGGTTTTTAGGGTTTCCTCTTGTGAGGGACTTGATATCTAGAAAATTAGGAAATTCACGAACTTGACTTGGTGGAAGCTGTTTACGTATTTTCAGAGGTTTTGTCATTTCTACATTTGTTCGGATAGTTACACCATCTGTGCCTGTATTATTTTGTCTGCTGAAGTGTTATCAAATATTAGGCTAATGAGTGAACAGCTAATGTGCTAGCCTACATGACACCAGGAGATGAGGCTATTTTAATAAAAGATTTGACGGATTAACTTAAAGTTAAGATTTATAGGATCATGATATATAGCTAAACAACAATATCATTGTTTAATAAGTGACATTTCTGTTTGACTTAGCATGCCTGGATTAAGGAAGCTTCACTGTGCTTTGACAACTGGGGAGAAAGCGAAGGCCTATGGTGGCTACCGGTGGTGTATCCTGCCCTGTTGTGTAATTGTTTGCTTCCACCATTTGACTGGCCACTTTAGCATGAGTAAAGATACTTTAAGCATGAGATAAACATGCAAATAGCCATAACCTAACCCATGTACAGGGTGTATCAATGTAGTAGAAGAGAGCACCTGTTTTGTATACATTTTGTATACATCTCTTACACACAAGCCACTAGTTCCACTGGAGAGTTTAACATAATACTCAAGTAGTGTAATTCTGAAAAAGGATAACTTTATTTTGACTCAATATTTCAGCATTTATCAGGAGATCCTGATGATGGCATAATAAATGCTGAAATATTGAGTCAAAATAAAGTTATCGTTTGTCAGAACTTGTGTATTATCTTACACACAGCTACAGAACTTAGTCTGTACTTCTTTGTCCTGTTCGGTCTTCCATTAGCCAGCTTTGCAGTCTGCTTATTGCCATAATACACATTAATAAAGTAAAAGTTAATTTTAGCAATTGGAGTGGCAATTGATCTGAATTGAAAAATTATATTATCTTATTCAATTCAGCATCTTAAGTTTTTGCAGTTTGTTTCTTTTTTTTCTGTTATGACAATAAAAAACGTTTATTTAGTTTGGAAAACAATAGACCAAAACAGTGGAGTTTTTGGCAATATTTTAAAATATTTGACATGTTTAAATTTATTTTTGTATTTAATTTTCTAGGATAGGTTATGCCTATAATTATTTGTTGTATGAACAGTCTCGGCAGTATGTGGATAATGTGAGAAGTGCTGTAAATATATTACTATATATAGGTAATCAATATGCTAATTGTATGTATGACCTAATCTTATTTTTATATAATGCTTGCTTATACTCATTTCTTTCAAAATGTGCTAACAATGTCTGTAGATGTTAGATTACTGTAGTCATGATATTTGTATTACCATAAACCTGCTAAGATTTCGGACATTCTGTAACTCAGATGGTTGCATAGTGTGGCTATTCATCGTTGTATATGTATGTACACTGCTAAATCGTTTTATTGATAGTGCCCTAATTTGAAAACATACAGACCTTTCCATATAATGAACGCATTACTGTGCTGTATAGCCAACATATAGATGCATATATTTGTATTTTAGAATTTTTTATATGACCTTAAAAAATAATGTTATCCAGTGAACAAGTTGTGAATAAGTAAATTGGATACATTTTCTTTTTCTTCAAAATGACAGCTGTCTCAAGGAAGTGTATAACGCTTAAGCAGCATTGAATTCAAATTTTAACTGGATAAAACTTAACAAAACAAATGACAAAAATATTTACATAATTTAAATCTGTATCAAATCAAAAATACTGTTGAGCAGCAAATTGATTGTGTCTTTCAGAAGCATACGATAAAACTTGTTTTCTGTTTAAAATAGTTGTATTTATTACAAGTGGTATTAGATAGTCTGTATAAATATTATATAAAATAAACTAACTTTTTTTTTTCTATGAAGGCAGTCATGTTTAGACTCATAATCATTGGATACAAAAGGCAGCAGTGAATCAACAATATCATATCCGCTGACTTCAATTCTATCTGCTTTAAGAATTAAAGTAATAAAATTTAGATAATAAGAATATATCTTGCATTTAGTTTTTAATAATTCTTAAATAAGTTAAATTTTAAATAACTCTTTAACTGTTAGTAATACTATGCAATTATTTATGCAGCCTGGTTGAAAACAAAATTCTGGTGTAAATTTGGATAATTAATGCAAATACTTTTAAAATAAAAAGATGAAAATTTACTGAAATTTTTGTGAATTATAATTTGTGACTGAAATTTGAACAATTTTTAAATACAATGCATAGATGGACTTACATGTTGCGTCGCCATCATAGTTATGAGTTAACAAATAGACATTCACTTGATATAAATATTTTAAAAAAACTTTGTCCGCATACAAACCATGCGTCGATGGCGACCAGACCTGTATACGTTCAAATTCAGGATTCTGACATGAATGGGTTACTAACTTATTTAAAAGTGAAGATGTAGTTTAGATTTATCAACTCGCCCCGGGTACCAAGTGCACTCTGGCTAAGGGCAGTTTGTTCCGACAGAAACAATACTGCCTGTACTTAGCGCTGGATGAAGAATAACTTGCCAACGTTATCAAATCACGTCATTTAATGACCGTGCTAGTATCAATTATTGTAGGAATATTAAAAGTTAAACAGCCTTCTGAGTGATGTAAAATACCAATCAACCAAAACGGTAGGAAGTTGGTCACCGGAAAAAAGGATGAGAGATTTCCTGCCATGTTCAATGCATATTCGGTTAACATGTCCTGTAAATCGCCCAATCGTTAGCTGCAAAGCATCTTGCGGTTTCATGCAATAACGGAACAGCCCAAACACATTACACACATTTGATATAAAGTTATGCCTTTTTTATCTTCAATGTGTTGTAAATAATTTTATTAAAAATATATTAAAAAATGTATACATTTTTGTGTGACTTAAATAAAAAGGCGATTTTAAAACCTATTTTTAAAAGTCAATCCACGAGAGTTAGCTCCTTCGGAATGACCCGCTCTATTTCCCAGGTTATGATGAGGCCAGCCTCTCCAAGCGCCAGGAATTTTGTACCAATGCCTCTTTTACTCCTAAGCCTTGCTAAACGTAAAAGGTAACACGGCCTGCCAGTGTTAAAATTAAAAAGTAAACAAATTTATTTTCAGTTGGATTTGATAGATTAATTGTAAATAGTTTGGAAGCATTTTGATAGTAAATGTTTTGTTAAAGTGTACAATCCCGAACCTTATAAGTATCAATGTGCCTTACTTCTATCACGTGTCACCTCTATTTTATTATTATATTACAAGTATTAGCTTATTCACACTTTAATGTATAGACACGTATAGTATAAGTTGTCAGATATGACCGTGGTGTCCCATCGACATGTATAAAATACACAACTGAGGTGACGGCTATACCAACTTTAATATTACCGTTTAGTCTCCACCCGGCCAAATTTAAGCAACATGATTTTTTTTTCAGATAAAATTCTATTGTATTTTGTAACTTTCAAGTATCATCATCAAAATGCCAATAAACATACACAGGGGCGAGATACTGAACATGTGCTATAATGTCAGCGGTTGTTTCAGTGTAAAATCGGATCTGGTCATACATTTGTCGGAAAAAGGGTATAATTTTGGAATAATACCTTGTAAATCATCTTGCCAAGACAAGTCGGAAAAGACAATTGCCGTATAAGCTTAAATTACAAATCTGGTCTGGTGCCTTTTGACCCTTGCCTCTTGTAAATATAGGCTAACGTCGGGAACCAATACACGTAAACTGGACACCTATAACTATAATAGAAGAAACTGCTTATAATCTGCATGATCTCGTTATAAAGTACTGATCAAGTAGCTGGGGGGAACTAGTAAGCTCCGGTACTATCCGTGGCTGATCAACTGGACCCCTTCAGAAAACTCCTTTTCTAAAACTTTTAGATTCTGCTGCCGATCAAAGCCTGTACTATAACAAGGCCTTTCGTATCCAGTTTAGATTATCTATTATCACAAATGATGAATTGATCAATCATATCACCTCAAAAGTTTTTTTTGACGCAACAGTTTGCCTTTCCTTTGCCCATCCGCCATATGTGTTGTAGAATCTTGTTTAATACAAACAGAAACTAAATGAATGAAAGGATTTTACCGCATATAGCTGTTGTCACGTGGTCCAGCACCCTGGCTGACTTTACTACGTTAAACCGCTACCTGGTCAAGTTTAGCCCATAAAAGGAATTACCATTGTTTACTGTGGTAAAATACGGTCTTGTTTTAGTTAAGATTTGGCCGTGGACAATGATATTTGACATGTAGATCAGTTAGTTCACCGCCAACTATAAATGTTTGTACAATGCATACTGTAGACATGTGAAGTAGCCCTTATTTCCTATAGTAGAAATTTGGGGAAATATATACTCGCTCATATTGTCAATAAAATGAATGATACATAAATAAAACAATCTTAACAATGTATATTTGTGTATTTTCTAAACATCACTAGTTATAGGAGGATAGTCTGTAACTATGCAGAAAACGCTTATCGTTTTGAAACTATCAAGTATCCTCTTTAAAATGCGAGACTCAATGCCACCGTTAGCTAAGTAAACATAGCGATACTCGCATCCTCTATTGCTACGTCCATACACGTAGGTATATACGAAAGGTGTGCCGCTATGTGTACTTAGCTACGTACAGCTGTGTTTTTCAATTACGATTCGTTAATCTGTCCTGGGATTCTCCAATTCAAGACTGTTCATTTCTCACTCAAAACACATTTGTTCAACCAGAGAGATTGTATAATCTGATTGACACGATAAGACCAATTAACCGCAGAAGTTCTCGTCCGCTTCTGCACCGGACGGAGCTTGTGTAAATCCCCACTGATCTGACTCCTCATTCCACCTGATGAACACACTCCAATAAACTAGGTGTTGCTGTTATGTGGGGGTGGTGACCGTGGCCGTGTCTTAGTGGTTAGCAAGTGCGCTTACTAATCCTACTTCGGTGTACCATTCTGTTCACGGGATCGAGTCCGCCTGTCGCATCAGGTATATGAGTGATTCACTCGATGTGGCTCCGGCAATCGCGGGGGTGGTTTTTTTTTTTTTTTTTTTTTTTTTTTTTTTTTCCGGTTT